>JAQQSV010014147.1:0-12357 GCA_028646515.1 Pseudochirops corinnae | reverse complement strand
TATTTTCCTGACTTACAAGGGCTGTAATAACTTTGCCTCCGACCCTACTGTCCTGTAGCAGATCATTAGCTCCCTGGAGATGCCACCTCTGTTGATGGTTCTGACTTAACTGTCTGTGACAAGTGGTCCTGGGCAGAGGGGGGAAAAAACACCACACCACCACCCTCACCTCCAAACGGGCCCAAGTTTGCCAAGCGGCAAGGGATAATTGTTACAATGGAGGAAAAGAATGAGAAGGCAAACGTGAATGGGTCAACCTTACTTTCATTGAATTTGGTTTAGGGACAGAATGACATACACTCTAAATTGGGTATCTTGCCCTACAGGAAAGTAAGGGGGATGGGGATGAGAAGGGGGATGGTGGAGGGGAGGGCAGATTGGGGAAGAGGGTTGTTAGAAGCAAAAACTTCTGTAAAGGGACAGAGACAAAGCAGAGAATAGAACAAGTGGGGGGCAGGATAGGAAGGAGGGAAATATAGTTAGTCTTTTACAATATGTCCATTATGGAGATGTTCTACATAACTACACATGTACAGCCTGTATTGAATTGCTTGTCTTTTCAGTGGGAGGGGGTGACGAGGGAGGTAGGGAAAGAATCTAGAATTTAAAGTCCTAAAATCAAATGTTTTATATATATGCATATATATGTGTATATATATACATACATACATACATACATAAATATATATATATATATATAATTTACATGTAATGGGGAATTAAGATATACAGGCACTGGGGTAAGGAGATCCATCCTGCCTTACTGGTAAGTCAGAGGGGTGATGGGGGAGGATATAGGAGAGAGCAGATTGGGGGAGGGGGTAATCATGGAGTCACTTTTTTGGGGTGGTGGGTAGGGGAAAGATGGGGAGATAATTTGTAACTCAAAATCTTGTAGAAAAGAATGATGTAAACTAAAAATAAATGAAAGTTAGTTTATCTTAAAAAAAAGAAAGTCTAATTTTCTGTTCAGCTCTGTTTTTTTCATCAAAAATGCTTGAAAGTCCTCTATTTCATTGAATGACCATATTTTCCCCTGAAGCATTATACTCAGTTTTGCTGCGTAGGTGATTTTTGGTTTTAATTCTAGCTCCTTTGACCTCTGGAATATCATATTCTAAGCCTTTCAAACCCTTAATATAGAAGCTGCTAGGTCTTGTGTTATCCTGATTGTGTTTCCACAATATTCAAATTGTTTCTTCCTGGCTGCTTGTAATATTTTCTCCCTGACCTAGAAACTCTGGAATTTGGCTATGATATTCCTAGGAGTTATCTTTTTGGAATCTTTTTCAAGAGGCAATCAATGAATTCTTTCAATTTCTATTTTGCCCTGTGGTTCTAGAATATCAGGGCAATTTTGCTGGATAATTTCTTGAAGGATGATTTCTATTTTCATTTTGATCAGGGCTTTCAGGTAGTCCAATAATTTTAATATTATCTCTCCCAGACCTCTTTTCCAGGTCAGTGGTTTTTTTCCAATGAGATATTTCATATTGCCTTCTATTTTTTCATTTGTTTAGATCTGTTTTATAGTGTCTTGATTTCTCATAAAGTCATTAGCTTCCATTTGCTCCACTCTAATTCTGAAGGAATTATTCTCTTCAGTGAGCTTTTGAAATTCCTTTTCCATCTGGCAAATTTGGCTTTTTAAAGTATTCTTCTCCTTATTGGCTTTTTGGCCATTTGAGTCAGTCTATTTTTTAAGGTGTTATTTTGTTCAGTATTTTTTTAGGTCTCCTTTAGCAGGCTGTTGACTCACTTTTCATGATTTTCTTGCATCACTCTCATTTCTCTTCCCAATTTTTCCTCTACTTCTCTTACTTGATTTTCAAAATCTTTCTTGAGTTCCTCCATAGCTTATAACCAGTTCATATTTTCCTTGGAGGCTTTTGATGCAGGAGTTCTGATTTCACTGTCTTCCTCCTGCTCCATGCCTTGATCCTTTTTGTCCCCAAAAAAGGATTTTATGGTCTATTTGTGCTTTCATTGCTTACTCATATTGGCAGCCAATTACTTGAGTTTCGAGCTCTTTGCCATAGTAAAATTCTACTTCTAGAGTAGAGAGCTTTGTCCCAAATTGCTGGGGTTTTTGCAAATATTGTCAGAGGTCTGAGGAGGATACCCTCTCTGCAGCCACCACAAGCTTTGGCATACTGGTCACACACCCCAGGACCACCACCAGAGACCATGATCCAGATCCAAGCAGGTCAAAGCAAGAGTGATTACCTGTGAATGGTAGCTTGGTCCCCCTAAAATCTGCAGGCCAGGAGCTCTGGAGGCAGTCACATAGCAGCAGCTGCAGCTGCCATACCTCTGCCACCTCTTGCCCCGTGGGCAAGGGCCAGACTGCACTCCTCCATCACCCAGTTCCAACAGAGTTCTCCACTGACCTTTTACCTTCTCTTTGGCATTTATGGATTGAGAAGTCTAGAAACTGCCACAGCTTCTGGTGATTCACTTTCCTGAAGTCTGCTCTGGGCTGCTGATGGGGGCCGCCCCAGGTCTGGGCTCGCATGTGGGTCATGCAGGCCTGCACTTGGCTCTCAGTCTGGTGCGATAGAACCTTTCTGTTGGACTTCCAGGCTGGCTTCAGCAGAAGATTTGTTTCTCTCTGTCACTTTGTGGGTTCTGTAGCTTTAAAATTTGTTTAGAGTCATATTTTATAGGTATTGGAGGTGGTTGTGTCTGGAGCTTATGGAATTTCCTGCTTCTACTCTGCCATCTTGGCTCTGCCACAGAGACCTGAATTCTAGTGGCACTCCTGTCACTAATTAGCCTTGGGCCAATACCTTTCTCTCCCTGGGCTGCAGAGTTTCCTCACATATAAAATAAAAGGGTTGAACTCAGTAATTACCTAGAATCTAGGAAAATACCTGCTCTACTCAGGGAAATGCTGTTAGGACAACTAGTTCTCCTTCAAGCTGTAAGATTCTTTGACTTCAGGTAGATGCATACAAGAGGTCAATAATGTCCCAGTGGCCTTTGGCTGGAATGACAGTGCTGGGGCTTTGGTCCTTTCTCTGAGAGTCCTGAGGCAACTTTTCACTTCAGAGCACCCGCTTCTCCCTTTCCCCACTGGGCACAGTTATAAGGATTATACAGAGGATATGTGTCTGGATTGTTACGTTCTTTATACTTGTCTCCCCACAGCCCAGCACAGTGCATGGCACACAGGAGATGCTTAAGAAATATTTGTTGATTGATCAATAGCTCCTTTGCTACAGAGAGAGTCAAGAAATGGCCCCCCTAATGTGATTTGTGTCTGCAGGGTGCCCACCCATGCTCTGTGCCGCCATGCTGGCTTCCTGACTTCCTTGTTTTATTAAAAAATGAATTTGAGGTTATTAAACTCCTCATTTGTTTTCATTTAAAAGAAAGATAAAACAGATGCGACCATGGGCAACCTAATTGGAAGCTTCCTCACTCACAGCAGTGCTGCAGAGAGGGGCTAGGGTAAAAAAGAATTTCTCCATGACACGGAGTCCATTTCTCCCTCACTATCTGTTCTCCCCTGCTAGAGGCCTCAGGATTTAGAAAATGTAATGTGTTGGAGGCAGTGGGGTGGGGTCCTGACTGTCAAGAAATTCTAAGGGACCAGAGTCCCCTGACTTCTTCCGGTTTCCTTTTGTGGGAGACAACAGGTGATGAGATGGTAAGCAAGGGTTGTCATGAGGAGAGTGTTTTGTAAACCTTAACCTGCAATGGGAAGGTGTGAGCTATTTGTCTCCTTTCTGCTTTAACAGGCTTAGATTGGCTTAGTTTATTACCAGGATCCTACTTTTTCCTTTGAAAATTATTTCTTGTTTGTATTGATTGATTGCTCTTTTTAATTGATTATTTTTATTTATTGTTTTTAACATTAATTTGTTTCTGAATATGTTCCTTCTCAGCAAACCACCCCTTATAATAAAGGTTGGAGGCAGTTAGATGGCATAGTGGATAGAGCACTGGGCTTGGAACCAGGAAGACCTGAATTCAAATCCACCCTTAGATACATAGTAGCTGAGTGACATTGGGCAGTTTCCTCAACTGTCAAAGAGAGGTACAGCACCTACCTGGGAGGGCTGTCGTGAGAATCGAATGAGGTAATATTTGTAAAGCACCATAGCACAGTGCCTGGTACATGGTAGACAATATGTAATGCCTATTTCTTTTCTAACTTTCCATTCCTACCAAAGAGAGGGACAGTGGGGTAGGGAAAGCAGTTCAGCCAAATTCACGATACATCAGCCGTTCTGAGAGTAGATGCAGTATTTCACACCCGCATTCTCCACCTTACCAATGGAGGGAGGGAGTTGCATTTTCTCAACCCTTCTCCAGAGCTAAGATTCTTGTCCATTATAATCCTACAGTACCTAATGGCACACCCCTTTAATGCTGGCTGTGCTACTGGGGGAGGCAGAGGCTGGTGGATCGTTTGAGCCTGGGAGTGCTGAGGGCTGAAGCAGCTGTCAAAGTGAATCCCTCAGAGTGTGGGCTGAGATATCAGATCAGGATGCCAGCAGAGCAAAGAACAGAAACAGCCGGTCAGAGCACGTTCTACCTCTGAACCAAATCGTGGTTATTGTTGCTGTTGCTGTTGTTAACAACAACTACAAACAACAACAGAACGTTCAGAATCTTTTTGCTGTTTTTCTTCCTGTTTACATTGCTTATTGCGTATGTAATTTTCCTGGTTCTGATTACTTCACTCTGTTTACATGTGCTTTTCCAAATTTTTCACTGTCTTATATTGCAGTAATATTTAATTATATTCTTGTAACAGTTTGTTTAGCCATTTACCAATCAATGGGAACACTTTGTTTCAGTTTTTTGCTCCCAGAAACAAAATGCTACTTTGAATATTTTGGTATATTATAGGCTCTTTCCTTCTGTCTCTGACTTACTTGGGAGAAATATATGTAAATATGTATTGTACACATGTGTATATATACATGCATGTATACATAACTGACTAGGAACATGTATGTGTATGTATACATGTATATGCCACCATACATGGGTATATGCATGCATGTAGGAATTTATGGGTGTATGGATATACCTAGGAGTGAAATCTCTAGAAAAAAAGAAATGCACATTTTTGTCACATTTTTGTCACTTAAAAAAAAAAGCGTAATTCCAAAAAGCTTTATGGAATGGTTAGACCAATTCACAATTCTGCCAACAATATATTCACATGCCTGTCTTTCTATATCCCCCTCCAACATGGACTATTTTGATTTTTTTATCATCTTTGCCAATTTGCTGGGTGTGAAATGAAACCTCAGACTAGTTTGAATTTGCATTTCTGTTATTGTGAGTGATTTGGAGCCATATTTCAGGCAGTTACTAATAGTTCGCAATTCTTCTTTTGAGGATTGCCTTTTCATATCCTTTGACCACTAATCCACTGGAGAATAGCACAATACTTTTTTAGTAGCTCATTTGTCCTCACAATGCTATATTGTGGGGGATTTAGAGGTTACTGTTCCCTTTTAATAGATTGAGGAAACCAAGGCTTAGACAGTTTTAGAGCCAGAAGTGACCTTAGATACTGGCTAGTTCACTCCCTTTATTATATAAGACAGAAAACTGAGGCTTAGAGAGGTTAAGTGACTTGCCCACATTCCCATGTCACAGGGAGGATTTGAACCTAGGTCCTCTTGGCTCTAAGTTCAGCATGCTATCAATCAATCATGCAAGCAAGCATTTATCAAGCCCTGTGCTAGGCTCTGGGGATACAAAGACAAACATTTTAAAGTTTCTGCCCTTCAGAAACTTATATTTTAATGGGGAAACAAGAAACAGACTCACTCAGAAAGGCAAGGTATCCCATAGGCATGGTATCAAACAAGGAAGTTGCCCCCTCCTCTTTCTCTAGCTCACTTTCTCCTATATTCACATTGACAGGTACATAAATTGGTTATGGATGTGATCACTCAGATACAATTCAACTTCTCCAGGTCCTAGTTGTAACTTTGGGGTGCGTGTGGAGGGGGGAGTTTGGGGAAGTGGGAGGAGAAATATGCTCCTACTTGTCACTGTAGCTTTTGAGTCCCATTGGAGTATTTCCTACTTGAACAAAATGAGTCATAACACCATTGGTTCTTAAGAGGAAACATTTACTAAATGATAAGACTAATGCAGGAATAATTATAACATTTATCAATAGAAGGCAAAATCAGAAATAATCATAATAGAACAATATATTCATAAACTTGGGTCATAATCTCTCACCAATGAATACAGTGTCCACATGGAAGAGTTAGCATACACTTAGAGAAACCCAGCAGAGAGGCACATAAGTAAAGAAATCCATTTGCTTAAAATAACTCTTGACTATGGATGGCAGGTCTTTATATCCTTGGTCTCTTAGAGAGCAGTTAACACCATGTGTCATGCAAAGTCTTTTTTCCTCTATTCTCAGCTGCTAAGGCAGTTTCAAGCTCTTTTACCACACTGCCACCCTTGGCAAGGTGCTAAAAAAAAATGTTACACTCTTTTAGGAGAAATATACCAATAAAGCTCCCAGCAAAAGAGCTGCAAAGTTTATCTTCCAATTCTCTGCTGTTTCTTAAGTTATAGAAGACAGGCTATAGATGGTGCTAGAAGGTAATATGCCCAGGAAATGTCTTCAGAAAGCAGAGGATTCTGCTTTCCTACAATCAAATTCCAGCTGCAGAGCTTTCTTCCAGCCGAATAGTTCCCACCTCAGATGAAAAGTTTGCCTGTCAGCTTTGTTTGGCTCCTGCCAGTTTCTATGTTTCATCTTCTGCAAGCAGTTTCTTCTGTCACCTTTTCAGCCTTCTATCCTGGACTTTTCTGATTCCTCTTGTATTTAGCTTCTTTTCTTGCTTCTCTTTGTTATCTCTCTCCTATAGCCTTTAATGTCTCAAATCAGGGTCTCTCAGTATTCCATGACACATCTCTATTCCAGATAAGATTGTGTGTATCCATGTCAGATATGTATGTCCACAAGTGTTATGTAAATGCAGCTCATGAGAGGCACTAATACCTATCTCTGGAATCTCATCCATCCTTTCCTGAGAAGATACCATAATACTTGTCTTAAGGGGTGCAGGAGAAGGGCCATGAGGCTGAGCTTTCTTTTCTCCAGTCTTTGAGAGGATTATTGGATTGGAATTATATCTACCTGCATCCCCTCAATATTGCTGATCTAGGCATACAATAAATTCATAACAACATGGATTTGAAGCAAAAAGCCAATTCTCTGGCTGCTAGCCTTAAATACTCTGGAACCACATGTGAATTTCCCCAAATCTCTCACATTAATTCCGCCTCTCATACAGATTCACAGCCTCATCAGCTTTCTCTGTACTAATTCAGAAATCCAGAGTCACACCTAACCAGTAGCATGCAGAGCTCCCTAGACTTAGGTGACAGCTTGGTACATGCATAATGTGAAACTCAACAAAATCCACCTTCCTATCAGATATGAACCCAATAGTCCTTACTAGTAATTGTTCCACATTTCCCAAACAGTTATTTGATTTATAGTTAACCATATTCGTCAAAACCTTGAAAATCATATGCAAATGAACTGATGGACAATAATTCTCTTCAACTATCTTACTTTGGTTAATGCTCTGCTTTTAAGCAGGTTCATACATCTATCTGAGAGACAGTTTTCTCTCAGGTACTTGCAACAGTTTTTATCTTTTTTCAAGCATTTTTATCTAAAGGGCTATGTTTCTTTTCAAGCTGATTTTATCAGAGTTCTATACATATATGTTCATTTCCAGTCCTCTCATAATCAAATATCCACATAACAAAGGGAGAGTTCTTTACATACAAAAGATACATATAGATAAGTAAAAAAAATCATAGAAAGTCAATAGAAGATAACTTTAGAGACCAAGACACTGACAGTTGAGGAGGGGTATGGGGCAGGGGGAAGCAGAAGGGGAGGAACAGAACCAAGGAGAGCTTCCTACAGAAGAAAGCATTGAACTGAGTCTTGAAGGCTTATTGTTGTTTTGTCCTTGACATCAGGGAGGTGATGCCTTGACTTGCAAGTGAATTGGATTTAAGTGAGGGAGGGTTGTACAAAGCCACCAGTCTCACTTTCTCCTCCTGAGCCATCTGTGTCCAGTGGCCAGATATGGATCAGGACAACTGGAAATGGCCCAGGATTCAGTGGGCTAAAGTCTTTCACAGGTCTCGGTTTGACTGAGGCAATGCTCAATCAGTAATTATAAGACTAGACAAGAAATGAGTAAAAAAAAAAATTGATCTGGAAGGGAAGACCCTCAGGGTTTCTGGCTGAAATAGAAACAATTGCTATTTACATTCATTCTGAGTCAGTCAGGATCCAAACAGTGACCAAGTAGGGATAAGGGAAAAGATAGGATAAAGGAAAACCAATTTGCCAGAAATTTGATAGAATACCAATACCTTTCACCACCTATCAAATTAAACTACAAATAGATACATGAATTAGATGTAAAAAGGGAATCAATAGCAAATGCTAGGAGCAAGGAGGAAATTATTTTTCACGTCTATGGATAGAGGAAGTCTTAGAGGCAACAAGTATTCTAAGATCTAGAGATTAGGAAGGAGATCATTCTAGGGATGGGGGACATAGTCAGTGAGAAGACACAGAATGGGATACGGAACATCTATGAAGAGCTAGAAGCAAGCCAGTTTGGCTAGACCCAGGAAGAGTTTGCATTTGATCCTAGAGGTTATAGGGATCTACTGGCACTTAACTGAGTAGCAAGAATGACATGGTCAGAGGCCTGGGCTTTAGGAAAATTACTTTGACACCAATGGAAGATGTTTAAGAGTAGGGAAAGACTTAAGGAAGAAAAATCAAATAGGAGGCCATTGCAATATTCCAGGAAAGAGCAAATAAGAGTCTTAACTAGGGTGGTGGTCATATGAGTAGAGAGAAAGGAATGGATTCAAGAGGTGCTTTGGAGGTATAGACGACATGATTTGACACTTGACTGGATATGTGGAATGAGAGAGTGTACTCTCCTATCCAAGATGACACTGAGTTTGTGAATCTGAATGATTGGAAGGTCAGTGGTCCCTCCACAGTAATAGGGAAGTTCAGAAGAAGAGTAGGTTTCAGGGTGAAATCAGTGGGTTCTGTTTCGGACTTGCTGAATTTGAGATGACTGTAAGATATCTAATTAAAATATCTACTGGAACCAATGTAGCCAAAATAAGAAGAAAAGCAGGAAACTGGGAAAACATTTTGACATTAGATTTCTCTGATGAAGGTCTCATTTCTCAAATATATAGGGAACTGAGCCAAAATTATAAAAAAGGAGAGTCATTCTCTGATTTATAAAAGGATATGAAAAGGCAGTTTTCAGAGGAAAAAAATAAAAATGATCAATAATCATATTAAAAATGTTCTAAATCAATAATAATTAGAGAATTGATAATTAAAGCAACTCTGAGGTATCACCTCATACTAAATGTCAAGAAAACGTCATGGCTAAAATATCAGGAAAAAAATAACAAATTATGAAGGGCATATGGGAAAACAATGCATTGTTGGTGGATCTATGAAGTAATCCAACCATTCTGGAGAACAATTTGGACCATGCCCAAAGAACTATGCCAGCACCAGTGGGAATGAATTAAGTACTGCTGGAGATTTATTTTTCCAGTGTCCCTGCCACGCCACCCCAACCTCCACTGTCTGGTGAGTTATCTGCCCTTGCCCCTGCTCTAAGAATCCTCTGAGCTCCCATGTTGGTTGAGCTCGGAATTCTTTGTGAGAAAAACCCTCCCATGACCCAGCTCATCCTGAATCACTCTGGTAAGGATATCCTTTCTTAACCGCACACCTCTATTAACTGACCTCTCTGTGTGCTTTTGTAAAATTGCAACTGCATGCCTAACTGCTTGCTTTGGCAACTTGTGTGTCTCAGCCAAACTGGTTAAAATTTGATTTATGATTGCTCACTTTGTTAGAATTCTTTGTGTCTGTCTGTAACTGTCTTCTCACTTGTTATGTGTTTGTGTCTTTGTAAAATGTAAAATGTCTATGTCATGTTTGTGTCATGAGCTAGATTCTATTATCCTGAAAGATTTAAAGTGCAGCCAGTCAGAAAAATTTCTAAGGGCTGTAGCCAGAGAATTTAGAACACTGGGAAAAATTAATGAACTTTCATAGCTGAAGCACTTGTTCCAGTAAGCAGGACTAACTCCCACTTTAGGCTTTCTGTGGGAGATTAGGTTATAAGAAAAGAGAGGGAAAAAACTTGTAAGACACTTTTTTCCTCCTGCCATTTCAGCTTTCACTGTGTTGGAATTTCAGAAATAAAGTCAGATAATCAAAGTTTGTGGAACTACTAGAAACATTTTAGCTGATTAAGGTGCTTGAAGATTAATCATTTTAAGATTGCAGAGGAGAACTTCTGAGACTCTGGAGTAATTCCAGGAGCTCACTTTCTTCTGAAACATTATAATGAATTTTGGAGTATCACTCTGTAGAATTTGTTTTAAGGAAAAATAAGGATTAAATTTTATAAATGTTTTGAAAGTAAATGGCAAGATTAATAGCCTCATTGTTCAGGGCAATGAAGGAAAGCACTAGTGTGGAAGTAATCCCAGAGTGAAGAGAGAGAAAAAAATAGGTAAACAGTTTGTTAACCTCTCCTTGACATTTCTGACTATGGAAAGAGAAAGGACTGTTTGAACCAGAGATCCCCTCCAGGTCAAGAGACCCTCTCCCTGTAAACCTCTTTCATCCCAGATCATATTCCCAAATACGGGTGTTGACAAAATTGCTGATCATTAGTGGAGTTGTGAACTGATCCAACCATTCTGGAGAACAATTTGGAACTATGCCCAAAGGGCTATAAAATTATGCATACCCTTTGATCCAGCAATACCACTACTAAGTCTGTATCCAAAGAGATTGTTTAAAAGGAAAAAAGAACCCACATGTACAAAAATATTTCTAGCAGCTCTTTTTGCGGTGGTGAAAAATTGGAAATTGAGGAGGTGCCCATCAATTGGAGAATGGCTGAACAAGTTGTGTTATATGAATGGAATGGAATGCTATTGTTCCATAAAAAATGGTGAACAGGCATACTTCAGAAAACCTGAAAAGACATATATGAACTGATGCTGAGTGAAGTGAGAAGAACCAAGAGAACACTGTATACAGTAATGGCAACATTATGTGATGACCAACTTTGTTAGACTTAGCTCTTCTGAGTAATGTAATGACCTAAGACAATTCCAAAAGACTCATGATAGAAAATGCTATCCACACCCAGAGAAAGAACTATGGAGCCTGAATGCAGACTGAAGCATAGTATTTTGTCTTTCTTTTGCTGTTTTTTCTTTCTTATGGTTTTTCCCTTTTGTTCTGATTCTTCTTTCACAACATGACTAATGTGGAAATATGTTTAATACAATCATACATATATAGCCTATATCAGATTGCATGCTGTCTTAGGGAGGGGTAAATGGAGGGAGAGGAGAAAAATCTAGAACTCAAAATCTTTTTTATTTAAATTTATTTATTTTTAGTTTTCAACATTCATTTCTACAAGATTTTGAGTTACAATTTTTTCTCTCCCTGTCTTTCCCCTACCCCCACCCCAAAATAGCAAGCTTACTGAATACCCCTTCCCCAAATCTGTTCTCTCTTATATCCTTCCCCTTTATCTCCTTAACTTTCTAGTATGGCAAGATGGGTTTCTATACCCCAGTACCTGTATGTCTTATTTCCCAGTCGCAAGTAAAAAAAAACAATTTTTAAACATTTGTTTTTAAAACTTTGAGTTTCAGATTTTTTTCCCTTCTTCCTTCCTCATCCACCCCCACTGAGGAGATGAGCAATTCAATATAGATTGTACATGTGTAGTTACCCAAATTATTTCCATAGTAGTTATATTGTGGAAGACTAACTATATTTCCCTGCATCCTATCCTGCCCCCCACTTATTCTATTTTCTCCTTTGACCTTATCCCTTTTCAAAAATGTTTGCTTCTAACTACCCTCTCCCCCAATCTGCCCTCCCTTCTATCCTCCCCCCTCTTATCCCCTACCCCCCTATTTTCCTGTAGAGCAAGATACCTGATTGAATGTGTGTTATTCTCTCCTTAGGCCAAATTCAATGAGAATCAGGTTGTCCCATTCGCTTTCACCTTCCTGCTCTTCCCTTCCATTGTAACAGTTTTCTCTTGCCTCTTTTATATAAGATAATTTACCCTAATCTATTGTTCCCTTTCTTCTTCTCCCAATAAATTCCACTCTCACTTCTTAATTTTATTTTTTAGATATCATCCCTTCATATTAAACTCATCCTGTCCCCTCTGTCTATGTATACATGAACATACAAATGCCCACACTCACATATATATTTATATACACATATATCCT
>JAQQSV010014146.1:0-12357 GCA_028646515.1 Pseudochirops corinnae | reverse complement strand
GGTTTTTTTCAAGGAGATATTTCACATTGCCTTCTATTTTTTCATTTGGATCTGTTTCATAGTATCTTGATTTCTCATAAATCATTGGCTTCCATTTGTTCCACTCTAATTCTGAAGGAATTATTCTCTTCAGCAGTCTTTTGAGATTCTTTTTTCATCTGGCAAATTTGACTTTTTAAGGCATTCTTCTCCTCATTGTCTTTTTGGGCCTCCTTTGCCATTTGAGTTAATCTATTTTTTAAAGTGTTATTTTCTCCAGTCAGGTTGTTAACTCTCTTAGCATGATTTTCTTGCATCATTCTCATTTCTCTCCCCAAGTTTTCCTCCACTTATCTTACTTGGTTTTCAAAATCCTTTTTAAACTCCTCTATAGCCTCTATCCACTTCTTATTTTT
This sequence comes from Pseudochirops corinnae, assembly GCA_028646515.1. Classification (NCBI taxonomy): domain Eukaryota; kingdom Metazoa; phylum Chordata; class Mammalia; order Diprotodontia; family Pseudocheiridae; genus Pseudochirops; species Pseudochirops corinnae. The sequence goes on along the minus strand of JAQQSV010014146.1, from coordinate 11,962 downwards.
CTTGGAAGCTTTTGGTGTGGGAGTTCTCACTGTGTTGTCTTCCTCCCATTCCATGCTTTGGTCCTTTTTGTCCCCAAAAAAGGAATCTAAGGTTTGATTGCTGGACTTGCTTTGCTTCCTTTGCCTGCTCATGTTGCCAGTCAGTTATTTGGCTTTTGGGCTTAGCAGTAAAACTCTGCTTTCAGAGGGGAGAGCTCTGTCCCAAATTGCTGGGGTTTTCGCAGCTGCCAGAGCTATTAGGAGGCCACCATTTTTTGCAGCCCCCATCAGCTTTGGCTCACTGAAAATGCACCTCAGGACCACCACCCAAGACTGCAATCTGAGCCAAGTAGATCAAGGAAACAGCACTCAGCCTCTCAATGGTCACTTGGCCCCCCTGCAATCGGTAGGCCGGGAGCTTTTGAAGCAGCCATGTGGAGGTGGCTGCAGGGCTGCTTCTTCAGACTGCTGTTAGCTCTGGAGGCAGTTTGGACAGACCATCTCCCCCAAATTTAGCCAAGTTCCACTAACCTTTTCCCTTTGTCCTTGGCTCTTGTGGGTTGGTGATTCTGGAAATCACCACGACTGTTGATGATCCGCTCTCCTGAAGGCTGTAGCCGTGGCTTCTCCTGGACATCCTCGGGCTAAAACTGCATGGGGCTGGGCTCTGCTTCCAGAAAGCTGTGATGACCATCATTTTTTGTGGAGTCTGGAGCTCTAAAATTTGTTTAGAGTCATATTTTATAGGTATTTGATGTGGTACTGGGGGGAGCTCGTGGAATTCTCCTGTTTCTATACAGCCATCTTGACTCCCAATTTTTTAAAAGAATAAAAAAATGAATTGAAGAAAACTAATTAGTTTATTAAGAAAAAGTATGGTATTTTATATAATATTCTAAACTGTAGTCTCACAGTACTGCAAAGAAGGGGTGAGGCCTTCTCATGGATCTTTTTGTGTGGACAAATTTGAATATTATAATTGCATTAAATCACAGGATGAAACATTTTTGGTAATGTATATATTTCTATCAGTGGGGGACTGTCAAATCTTATATATTCACTCATATTTCTTATGAAGATGGTTTTGGTATAGCTTTGGAAGGAAAAATTAGTTTCACCAGGAGAGAAAAATAGCATTTTTCCAAATGTTAGCACTTCCGTCAATATTGTCTTGCTCATGGCAAGTCTTTTTTTTTCTTCATATCAACAGCTGGCACCTTCTTTTTAAAATTGGTCTTATTGCTTTTCTAACTTCAAGAAACCCTGGATAAGTCATTTAACAACTCTGTATTTCAGTTTCTTCATGTAAGATTGTGGGGGTGTACTCAATGGTTTCTAAGGTCACTTACAGTTCTATCTAAATCTATAATCATATTAAAAATTCTAGCTTCAATCCCAATGGAAGTTTGCTTATTTCCTGAGGCTTAATTAGGGTGTTTCAGAACAATAGTTTTTCTATTAGTTCTAGAACTAATCCATTTCTATTTCTATTAGTTCTAGAACAAGTTTCATTAGTTTCTAATAGTTCTAGACATTGTTTTAGTTTTCTACAATTCTCCTTTTTGGTACAATTGGTCCTCCTATAGCATCGGTTTGAATGATCCCTGAAATGTTTGACCTCCCAATGACAATAGCTACTTCAATAGCTCTAAAAATCAGTGGAGGTGGGCTCTTTAAGAGTTACAACTCTACATGTTGAAGTGGTCTCCATTTTTTACAACCAAAGAAGTAAAATCACAAAAAAGAGAGCAATGAAATGTGTGTATAGCATAAAACCTATCACTCAAGTGACAGGGAACTAATTTAAGTTGAGCATCTACCTCATCCTGGTTTCATCTGATCAAGATCAGACATTTTACATCAGCCTAATATCACTAGAAACAAACATATAAGATTAATGTTGTGACAAATTGGAAGCATGTCAAAATTATTACCTATCCCAAGTAATCCACACATTGTTGTTCTTTTTTCATTGTTTTCTTTGATATTCTAGATCTTTTGTTGCAAGACTTTTACTTGATGAAAACCATGATGGCTTCCTTTTCTAAATGTCAATGAACTAATAACTTAAATGTTGCTAGTACATTACTAATAATTGTAGTCATGCTCATTGTATGTAGCATATAAATTACATCCTCTTCCGTATTTTGAAAATTGGGGATGACATTTGTCCTCTGATATTTTGTTATTCTTCTCATTCCCTATAGTTTATCAAAGATTACCGATAGTAGTTCATTATTGCCATATGCCTATTCATTCAGGACTTGAAAATGTGGTTCTTTTCATCTTGGGAACTTGAACTCCTCTAGGCCAATGAGATGCTCTCTTGATATCATCCTAATTGTCTTCGCTGAAGAAGGAAATGGCAAACCACTCCAGTATTTTTGCCTGGAAAACTCCTTGCACAGCATTGGTGTGCCATGGTCCAGGGAGTCACAAAAAGTCAGACACAGCTAAACAGCGATTATCTTCAATCAATCAATCAACAGTGTTTAATAAATATACATCAGACACCATGCTAAGTTCTGAGGATAAAAAGACAAAAACAAAAGTCTCTCCTTTCAAGGAACTAACATTTTATTAGACAAAATATCTACATTACATAAATATAACTCCTGTATCAAAAGTCTCTTTTGTAATAAAAGTTTATAAAGGCTTGCCCATGAATGAGATAATATATACACACACACATACATACATGCATATGTATACATACACACACAGTAGTTTAAGGGGAAGTGCACTGGCTGTTGGATAAATCAGATAAAGTTTCATATAGAAGATGATGATTCAGATCACTCTTAAAGGAAATAATGGATTGTATAAAGAGAAAGCAAGGAGGGAGTGCATTCCAGGCACGAAGAGCTATGTAAAGGTAACCACATGGTAGACAGGGTACCTTGTGCTCAGGAACAATGAAAAGTCCAGCTTGACTATGTCGTAAGATATAGGAAGAAAATTAATATGTCTTGTGCCTAGAAAAGTAAGTTGAATAATTCTGAAAATCTTTAAAAGACAATTATAGTAGATCATATTTTATTCTAAAAGCAATTGGAAGTCATCAAGTTTATTGAGTAGGGCACCGGTATGATTAGATCTATGCTTAGGGAAGCAGTTTTGTGGATAATGGATTCGAGTAGGAGGAAACTTTAGGTAGGAAGGATGATGGTGTCTTAAGCAGATATAAAGAAATCACAGAAATGGGTTCGTTTTGGGAGAAAGATATTGAGTTCTGTTCTGTTTCAGACATTTGAATTTGATATATCTATTATATAATCAATGAACAATTATCAGGTGCCCACTATATGCCAGGCACTTTGTTAGATACAGAGATGCAAGAACAAAAAAAAAAATAATTCCCGCTCATAAGGAGTTTACATTCTAATGGGGCATATCACAAGTACATATATAAACCTATTTATGTGGGACTTTCTCCTCTTTAGTAGCTTATGCCCATGTCAATGTGAGAGGATCTGATGGTCTCTGTCATGTCTCCCACAGCTTGCTATACTACAGAATTTGGGGAATTTTTCCTTAAAGTGAGATCTAAGACTCAATTGGCCAAACCAAGGTATTTCACTCCCAAAGGGAGAGCACATTTAATCAATGTTGTCCAGTATATGTGTGTGTGTATATATATATATACACATACATACTTTCTAAGATTTCTGTTTTACTGTTGATTTAGATAAAAGGTATCCTTTCCTATTGTTATATGTGAGATTCAGAAATGGCATTTTGTAGTAAGGAAGTCAAACCTTGCACATAAAATTTGGGCTCTCTTTTCCATCTTCAAAACGGTGATTTCATTTCTTAGACTTAACAATATTTGAACAGAAATTTGAACCTGAAACCCCCTCTCTCTTGGGAGTAAAGAGTGGTGAGCCTCTTGTCCTAGTTTCCTGCTTTCCTCCTGGAAGGAATCAAAGTCTTTCTTGAAGAAGTATATTGGGGTAAAGATGCTAGAGGGATCTATTCTTACCTCCCTACAAGCTATGCCACATCAAGAAGTCTTTGCTACAGTTAAATGATAATACATTTGTATATGTGTGTGTGTGTGTGTGTGTGTGTATGTATATATATATATGCATATATAGAAAATCCTTGCTACAAATATTATATATGTGTGCATATATATATACCAATTATATATATACACACATATTTAGTAGCTGAAAATTATCAGCAAAAAAGCATATATACACAACTTCCCATACCCCCTTCCTCAAATTAACTAAGTTATTCATTTTCATTACAAATGCTATAAAAGGTAGGTAACCTCAGAAGTCTTTTCAACTCTGAGATTCTATTATTCAACATCTCTTTCAGAAAATTATTTGTTAGACTACAACAATTGTCCTTTCTAATATATTTTTGTATTATACTTAAGAATGCGATTATTTCTCATTATATAGATTTGTTTTGGAGGAGAATCTCACAACCTCAAAATAAAATGACTGTTTCTCCCTTACTTTCCTATGACTCCTTGATGAGTATTAACATTATCTTATTTTCTTTACTAATTCTATAGACTAGGAGGCAATTAACTTTTCCATGTGATCCTGGCATTAAAAACATAGACCGTTGGGGACTTTTAATTCTTGTGACCTTCTCTTTAGGGACATGAGAAAAACCTGAAGATACTTTTCTTTTTCCTTTTAATGTTCCCACAAGATGCTACTGGTCGTTTTTAGAGCGAGCACCTGCTGTTATTTTTTAAAATAACAGTCATAGATTTTGGTTTGCTCTTCCTAGCAAAGAGTCTTTATCAAACGGCCAAGTTAGGCAAGGTCAAACATCGTAGCATCCTTTCTTGTACTAAATTCTTGCTGACTTTCATGTTGAAGGACTCTGGGACCAGACCCTGGAGGAGATAAAGATAAAACCATCATTTACACTTTTCAAAAAATGATGATTTTCAGCTGATAAGTGGAAAGACATTTAGTTGAGGCAAACCATCCATCACATTCCAAAAAGAGCCTCAAGAAACACAGATGGGGAGTTGGTGAATAACGACTCAGTCGAACATCCTTTATGAAAAATTGGATAATGAAAAATGGAGTCTTGGGCTTTATTGACATGAGACTAGGCATTAACACAAGAAAACACAGGTTGAAGCAGTTTTGCAAAGCACAGGAGACAGCATCCTGCTAATGCACCATCAATGAGTAGGGCACTTATTCCCACTAGATAAACTACCATCTCCAAAAATGTGTGTTCAGTGAGTGTGCAGGGCTAGTTTGAGGCCCTATTGGATTAAAGAATAGCTCACATGGGATGCAGAAGAAAACCACTGAATTTCTGTTCTTATTTGAACGTGTTCTTTCCTGTGAAGTGATCTCCACAAGAGGCTCCCATAAAACTCACTGGAAATGCTTCTGGCAAAGTAGTACAATTTTCAGTTAATTCAATTATTAAGAAAGAAGCTGGTATATCTTTTCTCCAAATTGACCTTTCTACAAGGGACCACATTTAATTTTATAATTGTTTTTAAATTACTATAATTTTACAGGAAGCATCTTCCCAAAGTACTGATCTTCTACATTAAAGATGCTAAGAAAGTTAAAGCAAAACGAAGGTTTTATATATTTAATTTTGAAAAAATCTTTGAAAAGTGCAGACATTTTCATGCATAGAAGACTTGTCTATAATATTTCAATCTATTAATATTTGGTAGCTCAACCCTGTGTTCTCAACATATGTTAGAAACAGAACTCTGAATTCAAAAATGTCTTGAAAGGGTAAGACCTTGGGGAAGCCACTTAACCTCTGTGTCTCAATTTCTTCATTTGGAAGAAGAGAGGTCAATCCTGACCTACCTCACAGGGCTTTTGGGTGGATTAACTAATTAATAATCATTGAGGACTCTGGAAGTACAAAGTGCTATGCAAATGCTAAGTGTTATTATTATTAATGCTTCACTTAAAATTAGAGCTGGCAGGGATAATAATTTTATGATGTAAAAATGTAGTGAACATTCCAGAATTAATTTTTCATTTGAATATAATTTAAATAATAAAGTGAAACGTATTACAGAATATTTTGATGCAATTCTCCTACCCAGGAATTTCTACTGTGAAACAGACAAAAGCATTCTGTCAAGGATGAAAAAGCAAGGCTCAAATGTTAAGAAAAGGAGAGGATGTATCAATATATCTATTTTGGGTTTTGATGAAGCTCAAGTTTTTCTGAACATTGGTAAATTCAAAAAGTATATGATTATATTAGAATTACTCAAAGCCCAGCCTGAAAAAAAGCAGGTTGCATATTTTCAAATTTCCTAAAATAAGTCTTTCATTTTAGATAAGAATGGAATTTCCATAGCCCCCAGAAAGAAGGTTTCTAAACTTTGATACTGTTCTGTTAAAGGTAATTAGGAAACAGCAACAAAACCAAGAACATAAGAATATGTATATGTTTTCTGTCAATTAACAAGAAAAATTGGGATTTTATAATTAGGTATTTTAAAACTAAAGGGCAGAACCTTGGTTTAATAAATAATTTGACAAGGAATTAGCAAAATACACATTTGCATCTTACTGTTACCATCATTGCTCTTTCTTTTGGGCAGGAAAACTATGTTAGAAGCAAATGGTAGACTGAGCCTATGGACTTAAACTTCAAAGTACTTGGAAGTTCTATTTCTTATTAACATGTATGTTAGTAGCCAGGACTCCTACAGTTGCTACTAAGGGTGAAAAGACAGTTAAATATTCTATTATGACACACATGCCATTGTATTTATAGAGAAGCAAACAGCCCTAACTTTTTTTTAAATGCGCTACATTTGAAAACACAGACGAGTTTGTCCTTCAGAAATTACCTGACAGAAAAACAGTGAAAGTAAGGGATTGCCCAAAGTCCATTTCAATTCACAGCATCCAATACCCTTACTACAAAATAATAAAGTGTTCCTAGAAACATTAGAAGAAACACCATTTTTTAATTACCATAAGGCCTTCCTAGACAGAAATAAAACATGATTTAGGTGACCAGGGTGGGTGGTGGGAGGAAGTGTGAAACCATTAGAGATGAAACATGAAATGCTAGAAGGAAAGGGACAAGAATATGAGAAAATGGGTAGAGGCATACATGCAAAAGGAAAAACAATGAGGGAGATGTTACTGTATTCCCTAATATTTGGGGAGTAAGTGGAAAAATTAGTAAATGATAAGAAAATAAGAGAAATAACAAAGGAAAAAGACCTGTAAAGAAAATTTATATCCTATTTCTTCCCCAAAAGGTCATATCCCTTTGAGTGTTCAGACTTTTTGCTAAGTCATTATTTTAATGTGAATAAGGGAGGTCTGCCAAATGATAGATGATGAGAAAATATGAGAGGCAGAAATTAAGATTTAGACTCTCTAACTAAACTAATGTGGAGCTTTTTAGTCAGTGAAAGATGTGACAAAAACTAATAAAAATATACATGAAACTCTCAATAGTCAAGCCAGATTCAAGGGAGTCCTATTTAGTCTTGTGCAAACTTAGGGACGACTATTCTGTCTAAAATTAAGAATGCCTTTATTAAATATCCATAGGCTCTATGGCAAAAGACCACAATTAAGAAGGAAAATGAAATTTATTTTGTTTAGCTCTGAGATTCAGTAAACAAATTAGTTATTTAAAATTTTCATTATAAACCTTGAAATTCAGGGATCAAACTATATTCACATATTCAAGTAGGTCAGTGAGCTTTTCCCATTACTGACTTAGGAAGTAACCCATCCACCTCTGCCTATCCTGTGCAACTACTATCTAGATAATCCCATAAGTTGGCTACATCCAGTGCATTGGAGACCTTGTCTGAATTCTCTTAACATAATGAGAATGCCAGTGTCAGTACAATACACGAAGTCACTCCATCAATTATTCCTTTACTTATTTTTACTGCATGAGTGGACCATGTTCTATTTTGCACATTCATTTCTTGGATGGTATCATCAGTCTGGTTTGCCTATATAATTCCATGTGTGATGTATACTTTAGACTTCTCCCACCTACCATATGCTCATCCATTATCTTCTGAGTAATATTCATTTTCAGTTCTTCAGAGATTTGAATGTTCCATGATGGGACAATACAACAAACTGATTTTAAAAAAATATTGCTATTAAAAAGGACTTTTTTCCAGAGAGATACTGTAAAGCCAGTCACAAGCAGCTCTCCTGAGAACTGCTGCTGTGAATAACTTTAAGGATCTAATTGCATAGTAAAGTGATCTCTCTATTTATTCAACAATAAAGTAAAGCAAAACATTCAAGAAACTAAAGCACAATACTCACAACAATATAACATAATAATTTATTGTTAAGTTGGCCACATAGTCTTAAACAAAACATATCATTCAGTAAGTCACAATCTCCTCAATCAGTATAAAGTCTTCTTTCATCTTGACTTGAGGCTGGTTTCCAATCATCCCTAAGTCAATCATCCTTAAGGGGTAATGGAAAGTACAAATCTGCCCCTAGGTCACAGTAAGTTAAAACATCTTCAGTCATCACTAAGTACCCAAGTAAAGTCTCCTTTCATCTTAACTCAAGACTGACTTCCAAACCCCATGATTCCTCTTCCATGCTTCCAGTTCTTATCTGGATTCACCTGACTGTTGCCTGGTTTCACAGGTAGGCAGTTCTCTGTTCCTGTTCCATGTTGCAGCTCATGGGGATTGCTATACTCCAAGCTCATCACAGTTTCTGTTTCAAGGAAAACAAAGCTCAACAGGGCTACAACAATATTTACACACATTTGCCAGTACTATCATCTCAATTCACTTTCTGTCTGAGAAATCAACACAAATCAACACACAGAGTGCTTCTGTCTGACAAAGTAACACTAACACAAATCAACAGACAAAATGCTTCTGTCTAACAAAGAAACCCAAATCAACAGACAGAATGTTTCTGTCTGACAAAGTAACACAATTCAACGGAAACAACAGACAGAACAACAGAGTGCCAACATCACAAACATTCCCTCTCTTGACTCTGCAAGGTCCCAGCTCAAGCTAAAGCTTTTATTTGCTCTGCCCTTCCTGTTCCACCTTTTTGGCAAGCTCCTCCCATTTTGGGCTCCATGTGATGACCTTAGGCCTATTAAGGGCAAGAAAGGTCTCCAAACTCCCTTAGGCCTATTAAGGACAACACAATGTATACTGTTTCCAACAAAGACTTGATACAATCAAAGGTAAGGCTCAAAGGCACTTAATTAGCTGAAAGGAGGAGTAAAGTCCTACTTTGCTAGCCATTACAGATACTTAGCCATTAAATTCTGATTTTTCAAAAACAATTCAGCATGCTCCCCTTTTCATGTCTAATTTTGAGCTCAACTAATTGTCCATTTGAATTGTTTGTCCAAGGTATATAATATACACTGAGGCATATGATCTTTTATAGGTTATCTATCATAGTCTGGAAATGGGCATTCTTCATCCACTAGTTTTTTCCTATGTGAATGGCTAAGATAAACTTTTGGGTAGTTAAACTATATTTATTTAGTGTAAATGACATCATGTAGCCAGACAATATGCTCATTAGCTTTTCTTGGGTATACTCCAACTCAAGCCAAGAGCCCAACATTCCTAAATTTTAAAAGATGCTATAGAAATCTAGATCCCATCATCAGGCACCATCTTTTTAACCAGATATTCTCTCAAACCTGACTCTCTTCAAAGTCAAACTTTCAAATGGTAACAATAACAAAAAAACGTGACATGCTCCTAAAGTCTTCAGTTTTTTGGCTAATATTTCACAATCCCTTACAATACTTTCTAGGTTTCTTTCAGTTCTATCATTTCTCCATGAGCGAATTGACATCAGTGAGTGGTAGTCATCAGTTTTTTCAAATTCCATCAGGCTATCTGTCATAACCTTAAGATGAGTTCAGGGATGATAGTAGACCTCTTCATTATTTTTTCTAGCAAGGAATCTTTTCTTCTAACCAACATAGATGACTTCTTCCCTGATGGTAGTTGCGTAGCTACATTGCAGTTCCTTGATACTAGAAAATCTATTTTCTTCTGAAGAAATTTATTTCCCTCTATAGAAAAAAAATCTTCATTTGTATTCCTTAGCTTCATATATCCAATAGTCCTTTTCTTCCTCCTTTGTGTTTCAATTTTCCATCCTTTTACCTCCTTATTCAGGTTACAATTTCCCTCCCTCATATATTCTTTTTTTTTTCTTCTTTTGTCTTTTAGACACTATCACAGTCTTCTAAGGAATACTTCATTCTCCCATCTTCTTTTAAGAAATACTTCCATCTTCCAAGCTTCTTCTGTTCTTATTCTATATTTTGTCCATATATAGCTGTTACTAGCAACAGCAAAAACACAATTCATTTTCAGCAGATCATTGAAAAATATTCTTGTCCTCAACACTTGCAGGCAGTGAGATTCTTAGTACACCCTTGCCCTTGATGATAGCTCTTATGACCCTCTCTGGTGGCAAACTGCTGTGGCAAACTTCTTGTTTGCTGTGCTGGTGGCTCAGTCACTGAGGACTCCTGAGTGAGGCTTAATTTATTTATTGCAGGCTTCCTGCTTTTTCTTGGCATATGGCACTATCTCACTCAACTGCCTTTGACTGGCAATTACTAGGTTTCTGCCGAGCACTAATACAAAAAAGTAAGCTCCTTCAGTCATCCTCTGTGTGGGGGTCTCAAGCCCATGTACATCATGACTTTATCTAATTAAATCTAATGACCTACCTCCTTTCCCCCTCCAACAAACATTAAGATATCTCCTTGTGCTTCTCCAATCACAAGATTTTTCTATTGGAGCAGTTGCTTTTAGTACCTTGGGGTTTTTTCCTTGTCCAAAAAATTAAAACATGTTCAAACACAAAGGATTGAAACATGGCTGGAAGACTGTAAACAAAGGGAAATGATCAATGGCAATTTGCCCAAGTACATGAAGGTGGCTAGTGAGGTGACATAAGTTCAACAGGAGGTTAGTTTTATTTAAGACCTTTATTAATGATCTAGAGGGAGAAGTCAGCAATACTTCAATGAAATTGTCAGGTGATTTTAATTGGGGAGCTATTGCTAACACCAACAAAGACACAAAAGTGATGCAAATAGAGCTTGAAGAGCTAGGAGCACATACACAGCAAAGAATGTGATTAAACATGCTTAGAAAAAATGCAAATGGACCAGGTGTAGAAAAAGAATATCGATAAGATTCCATTGTTGGGGAAGTCCAGTTTTTGACATCATGAAAGTCTAAGGCTCCTGATATCAAATGAATTATGATTCTATGATGCAAGATGGCTGTCATAAACAACAGAGTGGAGAATATTGGTGCTATGAGTCAGGAGGAAATAACCAGAACTCTAGAGAAACAAATGCTCTTTGAACCCCTGGAATAATTGGGTCATTTTGGAATTTGAATTCTGAGACTACAATAAAGATAAACAATTTTAGCACCCCCACTACTTCCTGAGGATATTTACTTCTGAAGATATTTCACATTTTTCATAATTTCTTTATTTGCCACTACCACTACAAAAAACCATATGAACCAGACCAACAAACAAAATCAGGACATTTTAGTTCATTTCTTTGTAGTTTAGGGCAAATTTGTCTTGACAAACTTGTAAAATTTCCCTGAAATAAGAAAATATTTTAGAGTGAGTCACCTATACCAACACTGCCAGGCAGGTTTGGGTAATTCTATGGCAGAGTTTGTCTGAATGAAAGCACTGTTCATAAAACCTGCTCTTTTGAATCACACTAATGAACATACCTTGCTGAAAAGAGAAAGGTGACTTTTTAGGCACCCCTGAATTATTTGGTCTTCTGTTGAAAGTGTTGCCTAAAATCCTTCAAAAGAGAAAGACTTTGATGAAAATGAAAAGCTTTTAAATGAGAAAAGAAATTGCTAGCCACTGCTGAAAACAGTTTTTCATTTTCTATGTTAGAGCAAATGGAGGGCAAGGAAGAGGAAGAAGAAGAAGAAGAAGAAGAAGAAGAAGAAGAAGAAGAA
>JAQQSV010014145.1:0-12357 GCA_028646515.1 Pseudochirops corinnae | reverse complement strand
GTGTACATAGAGGGTACAGGATCAATTGAATAGGCAGGGATGATACTTTAAAAGGTGAAATTCTGAGGTGGGAGAGGATTAGAATGAGAGGAGACAGGAAGAAACAGAATGGGGTTAATCATCTCACATAGAAGAGGTAAGGGATAGTTGTTACAATGGAGGGGAAGAACAGGAAGGCAAAAGGGAAAGGGTCAGCCTTACTGTCATTGAATTTGGCTTAGGGAAGGATTGACATAAACCCTAAACTGAGTATCTTGCCACACAGGAGAGTAGGGGGGATGGGGATGAGAGGTGGGATGATGGAGGGGAGGACAAAGGAGGGTAGGGGAGGGTTGCTGGAAGCACATACTTCTGTAAAGGGAAAGGGACAGGGTAGAGAATAGAACAAGGGGAGGGAGGGATAGGAAGGAAGGACATATAATCAGTCTCTCACAATATGTTCATTGTGGAGATGTTCTGCGTAATTACACATGCACAGCCTGTATTGAATTGCTTGTCCTTCCAGTGGGGGTGGGTGACAAGGGAGGAGGGGAAAGAATCTAGAATTCAAAGTTCTATAATCAAATGTTAAATATATGTATATATATATATATAAATTATTATTATTATTATTATTATTATTATTATTATTATTATTAACTACATGCAACTGGGAATCAAGATATACAGGCATTGCAGTAGGGGGACCCATCCTGCCCTACTGGAAAGTCAGAGGGGCAACGGGGGAGGACATAGGAGAGAACAGATTGGGGGGGAGGATTATACAGTGGATGGCTGTTTTAGGGTGGTGGGTGGGGGAAATATGGGGAGAAAATTTGTAACTCAAAATCTCATGGAAATGAGTGATGTAAAAAAGAAAATAAATAAATAAATTTATTTAATTTAAAAAAAAAATACAGTATCCCAGAGAGATTCAATTCATCTAAACAAATATGTACTAAGCATCTTACTTTGTATAAGACTCTGTCCTAGGATACTAGGGAGATAATGAAAAAATTAAAATGAACACCTGTCCCTGACTTCACAGAGTTTACTTTCTACTTGGGAGTAGGAGGAGAATGTAAACAGATAAGTCTATATAATAAAGGCTGAAACCTACAGGATTTCCAGGAGTGACTTTATCAGGCAATGAAGTTAGAGGCCTGGAGGAGGCAGACTAATTAATGTGTATATTAATTTCATGCAAATATGAAGTTCTTCAGTTCCTCTTAAAGGATTAGAGAATCTGCCAAATGGCTAATGTTCTTTGGGTGAATGGTTTAATAAAGACCTAGTAGTGAAACCAAAAAGTTATTGAACTATCAATCAATCAATCATCAACCATTTATGAAATGCTCAATTCTGTGCCAGGTACTCTGCTAAATACTAGGATCAAAGAAAAAGGTAAAATTCTCTCTGCCCTGAAAAAACTTCCATTTTCTCTGTTCATATATTCAGGTATGATATAGAATATACATATATAAACACACAACACACAGGAAGGAAATGAAATCAGTCTTAGAGAGGAAGGCACTAGTAGATGGGGAGAAGGTTTTGGGGCACCAAGAGAGGCTTGAAAGAAACCAGGGATTCCATAAGATGGAGGTGACAATGGAGGATATTCTGGGTCTTAGGGGGCAGTCAATGTAAAAGAATAGAGACCAGAAATGGAATTTCATATGTGAGGAACAACAAAAGATATTTTAAATCCTTCAATCTGTTATAGGAAAGATTTAATTTTAATTATTATGGCTGAATAAATTGTGTTTTGTGAATGAAATGAAGTGCTACTACACTGCAAGAAATGAAGAAATATATGATTTCAAAAAGACATGCAAAGATTTATTTGAACTGATGCAGAGTGAAGTAAGGATAACCAGATAAATGATTTGTACTATAATATCACTATTATAAAAATGAACAATTTTGAAGATTTGTATAAAAAATAAGAATGAAATAAACAGAGAATTAGGAGAACAATTTATACAATAACTAAATTATAAAGATAACACCTTTGAAAGTTGTAAGAATCATAATCAATACAATGACCATTCATGATTCCAGAGGACTGATGCTGAAGTATGCTATTCAATGACAGAGGTGATGAATTTAGGATACAAAATAAAATATGTCTATTTTTGTATATATTCTTTGATGGAATATGTTTTGCTGGATTGTGCACATTTGTTATATAAAATTTACCCCCACACACAGAGTGGTATTGAATTGAGAAGGTGTGAAAAATAAATTTCTCTCATTTTTTTTAAAATTAGAGATTGGACGAAGGGTACCATGGATATAGAATATAACCTGCACTTTCAGAAGAGGTAACTGTATTATTAGTTTCATTAATTGTTCTATTTTTTTTTTTTACAAAAGACCTCTTGTGGAGTGGGGATAATCTGTAAATGCTTAAATATTAAAAATCACTACAACTTTAAAAATATTTAATACTCATTCAACAAATATTTTATCAAGCTTCTATGACATGAAGGCGCTAAGTTTAGCAATGAAGATGAAAAACATTAATAAAAGACACAATCCCTTTCTTTGACAAATTTACTAGTTCAATGAAAACTAGGTACTTGGCATGTAAATCAATAAGTATCATGTGTAGTAGGACATGACAGGGGTAAAAAGAAAATCTACCCAATGAGGGCAAAATATTTTCAGTTAGAAGGGAGAAGGTTTCATAGAAGAGTTAGTATCCAAGATATACAGAGGGAAGGGAAAGATTTCATTCTAGGAAGGCAAATCAGAATTAGACCATGAAGAACTTTGAATACTAGAGTAATAGGTTTTAATGTTAATCGTATAGATATTATTCAACATTTAGAGTAATGACATAATTCACATCAAATCAATGAAAATGTGTCAAGACCCGACTGAATGGAGAATATCATGCTTGGTATTGGGGGAGAGATAATATTTTAATAAGAAATGGTCCCTGACCTCCTAGAGTTTATGTTCTACTAGCAGATAATCCAGATACAAGAATGAAGATAAATATTATTACATAGAATGTGCATTATCAAGATAAAAATAAAAGTTTCAAATGAAGGAAAAGGAGAAACGTTATCTGTTCTAAAGATCAGCTTGGGAATAAGGTATCTAGTTAGTAAATTTGTACAGTGAAAAGTTTGTGTGTACAGATCTGTTGAAAATGGACTGTGAAGGGAAAAAATACTGAAAAGGGAGAAGCTATTGAGGAGACTATTAAAATACCCAGGTGAGAGTTAATGAAGGCCTGACCAACGGTCTTGACAGTAGAAACAAGGGGTATGAGTGATATTTCTGAGGGAAAAAATGGCAGGGCTTGGTGACTAGTTGTAGAGGGGAAGGGGTGAGGGCAAGAGAAGAGTCAAAGACAACTATGGGGTTCCAAGCCCAGCTGAATAAGGAAATGGAAGTACCATCAACATGTTTCACTACAGTGAGCTATTTACAAATATCAAAACATAGAAAAAATATTTAATGTTGGCTAATCAGAAGCCAAAAGATTTCTGGAAATAGCATCATCAGATTTATTATGGTTCAGATCTGTTTGTGTTTGCAATGCATAAATTCAAATTGAAATAAATTATCTTTGGGATGGCAATGCATCTCTTCTCTTTCACAGAGTTCCTTCTGACAGCCAAGCTTAATTTATGCTATTATTTGGTATATTTTTATCAGGTGACTTTTACTCTGCTGTTTGAGAAATCCAGCTCTTATTTCCTATTATAATTTATTAGCATTCCAATTAAAAACATAATTTATCTATAACCTTCAAGTTTATTATTTATATTGCACCATCCTAATAGCTAATAAATCATTTGTAATTGACTTTAATACCAAAAAGCTAAATACCAAGCCCTACAATAATCTGAAAATGATGGGCTATGCAAATAGACCTGCCTTTCCTGCTACAAATTAAAGCTTAAGGCAAATGCTTTGAGTGATCCATGAGGCAAAAGGTTTAGCAATATGGAAAGAAGATCTCCCTGATACAAAAAAAAAAAATTTAATGGCTTATTCTTTCTGCCCAAGGTATTGGTCTCCTAATTAATCAATTTTCAAATAATTTTTAATAGCAGGCATAATTAGAGAAAAACAATCAGCTGTGATATCCTCCTTAGTTTGTTTATAGAGTTCCTTGTTCTAAAGGAAATAACATATCTAGGATAACACAGTATGGATGATATTCATAAGTTATATTCCTTCCTCTCAATCTCTAACACAAATTTGATCCTAAATGAATCACAGCATGATTAAATCACATTTCTCCCTTTTCTCTATCTAATATTTATTTGCACATTAAAGATTTCATTATTGACCACAATTGGGTTCTGAATGTTTGTACTTCTCATCAGGGCCATGGTTTAGGGGGCTAGCCAGGAAAGCTCAGCTAATGGGTTGCTTTTTCACCAAGAAAGTCCTAAACCCACAGGAAGAGGATGCTGGAAGCCCTAATCTCCTTCAGCATGCTGCATAACCACTGTTGATTAGGGAGCAACTTGTTGGCAAGAAGACTCAGCAGGCACAACCCCAGGTGGTCTCCCTTCCCTGTTTTTGGTTTCTGTGTGTTAAAGAGCAAGTCGGTCTTAAGAAGGCTCAGATAAGAATACAAGAAGGAGATGTAGGAAAAAAAATAATTAGGATGATTTGGAAATAAGAAGCCAGTATATTAATACTATGTCATTTTAAACAAGTGTCAAACTCAATCAAGTTGAACTTGACACAAAGAAAAATATATAGTAATTTCACGGTAATGCAACACTGTTTTCATATAATTATGTAGTAATCCATGAGAAAAATCATCTCCCTCTGAGAACTGCATTCCTTTGTTCCACATTTTCCTGATATGCAGGCTGGAAAATACAGGCTCAGTCCTACAATGAAATTTTCATAAAGATAACCCCGAAATACAGCAAATCCTTTCTATTTATTTCAAGTTTAGTCATGAATACCTTAAGCAGACCTCGCTTCAATCAGAACTCATTTTTAATAATAAAGAAAAAGGATCCAAATATCATCACAGGCAGACTAATAATATGGAAGAAAGTCAATTTATTGAGATGAATTTCAATCACCTAATCACTTGCATAGAAAAGTGTAATTCAGGGGATTCAGTAGCTTGCTGTCCTGCTACAGACTAACTCGTGACTGGTCACTGGGTTGCAGATCAACCCCACTTCTCCAAATCTCCACCTGGAATTCCACACTGTGATCATTCTGGGCTCGGTCAGATCTTAGCTGCTACCTTGAATACCAAATTATCTCTCACCAACCTCTAGACAAGAGCTGAGCTTAGACTGAAGAAACTGAAAGCACAGCCCTTCCATAAATAAGAAAAAGAAAGGAACTTCAATATAGGAGGTGACACCATAGTTGCCCTCTTTAGCACTGGCAGGAAAGGTGGTGCCACTCAGGTTATAGACAGAGAATGAGAATGAGAAAAGAATGGGTTGGAAACTTCACCCTCTTGAGACAAAAAATTCTTTATATTCATGGAAAACTGAGATAGACTCAAGACTGGCTGATGAGTTTTGGCATTTGTTTTTGTTTGTTTGTTTGTTTCTTCCACCAAAAAGGAAACAGGGGCTCCTCACTGTCTCCCCAAAAGTAAGACAAGAAGAAAATAAACAGTGTGGACCTGCAGGAAATAGAGAGAGACAAATATAAAGATAAAAAGAAAGTGGAAATTTCTAAGCACAAAACCAGAGAAAGCGCTGGAAACAATAAATCAATAAGCATTTATTAAGTTCTTGCTATGTGTTAAGAGGGCTGAGTTAACCTGTGAGTCAGTTCCATTAGAAAATGAATAATATTCAGCTTGATAGCGTATGGGCTAAACTGTGGGAATATAAAGACAAAAATAACAAAAATCCCAGTGTTTACATTTCATAGTGGGAGACAATGGGTATGCTTACAAGCTTATTTGAAATATATACAAAGACTAATAAAATATAAGTGTGGGTGGAGGTACTCAGAAGTGGGACAGGCAGCTCAAGGTAGTGCTTGAGATGACTTCTGAAAAAAAATCAGGATGGCAAAAGGAAGAGGTGAGGTCAAAGTGCATAGGGGTAAGTCAGGGTAAAGACACAGAGATGAGAGTTGAAGGGTCATGTGTGTTGTCAGTGTGGCTAGAAAGCAAAGCACAAGAAGGAAAATAAAATGTAAGAAGAATAGAAAGGTTATAAGTGGACAAAATTTGGAGACCTTTAAATGTCAAAAAAGAGGAGTTTATATTTGATCCTTGAAGCAATAGAGAGCCATGGGGAGTCATGGTATTGGGGGATGAGGGAGGGGCATGATCAGACCTGCACTTCTGGAAAATCACTTTAATAGCTATGTGAGGGATGGATTGGAGGCTATTGCAGTCAAAATACAATAGCTGTAGGAGGTATAATCATGGAGGCAGAGGAAGGAGTGTTCTTTGACCATCATTTAAGCAGGGACAAAGTGCAGGGAAGAGAGGCTTAGTTGGTAGAACAACAAAGAGGAGAAAGAATACAGACCAAAAATTATAAGAATACCAAGAATGGCTGCTGGTAAACAGGGTCCCTCTGGAATGTCTCTGAAAGGTATAATTCAGCCTGGGTAGAAGCCAAGATGGTAGCCAACTAACTCTTTGTAATAAGGGCTCTCTTGAGATCCAGGGTCAAGGGTTGTATTCTAAGTCAGAGAACAGAGAAAGACTGATAATGTTCTTGTGGAAAAGTGGTTAAAAGTAATTGCAGTACGTGTTGGAGGAAGAACTTAAACTTAGATAATTCTTGATTCTGAAGTCGATTCTCTCTCCACTGTGACATAATACCTCACATATGATTTTACTTTACAGGTTTTTGTTTTTGTTTTTTTGTAAATAGGTCATACCTCCTTTCCACACTGTCAGCAGGAGAACAGACCATTTCTTATCTGAACTTTTCATTTTCTCGAGCTTATCTCACAGTACTCGGCCCACAGGAGGTGCTTAATAAATGTTCATCAAATAGAAATGTACCAGAGTGGTTTAGCTGTGAATGAACTCACAGATGTATTGATTTGCCCACTTGAGCAAGAAGTGTGTTGTGCTCTTAGGAGGTAGAGTGAACAATGGGGAGATCCATTGGGCTTATTCTGACTCTAACCACTGCTGACTTAAGGATCCATTGTCTTTTTCTCCTCAAGTCCGGACAGCACCATGGAATTCCTGTTGAACCATCCCATTGTGGCATTTGTTTTTACTCTCAAAAGTAATCTGGTTATATAAAAAGTGTAGACCTGAGTGAGTCTTACCCAAAGGTTATCTGCGGCACCTCCATATTTTTGAGCTTTAGTGATTTGGCTAGACAAGGAAGCTCACAGTCAGTTAGATAGCCACAGAGGTCCTGACATTGTCTTTAGGAAGTGCAAGCACATGGGTATGACCAGCAAAGGTTAAGAGAATAGCTTCAAGGAACAGCAGCTATTCCGAGACACTGAGGAAAAATTAGAAACGACCAGCTGGTGCGAATCGAGGAAAATATGCTGCTAAAAGGTGGGGGAACAAGTTGTTTACAGATAACGCAGCTTCATAACAGCTTTCACAGACATGTTTCTCCCCCCCCTCCCCTCCTCCTTCCAAATCCTTCAGAAGGGAGCAGAATGAATGGATAGAAAATGTGAAAAGAAACGTGCCTGATTCAAAAGGATGTCTTGTGATTTCCCTTCAGTTTAATAAGTAATGGGCAGAATGGATCTCATCACATCCACAATAAGTGCCTGTCATCCACGCTACTCAAAACCTTAAGCCCATTTTCTTCTGTTTTCTACCTTACTGCCAAGCTCACAAGCCTCCCCTTGATAGTTAAATCTCTTTTTTCCCCATAAGCGAGTCCCACTGGCATTGAAGATAGCCCTAGGAAAACAAAAGCCCAATAGAGAGAGCCCAAGGCAAAGCTATTGCCCAGCATCTAGGCCAGAGAGTGCTGAGTTAACCTATGAGTCAGTGCCATTGGAAAACTAATCATATTCAGCCTGATAACATGTCTCCCTGTAGTATTCTGGAAGTTTTCTCACCTCCCTGCCTTAAGTTCCTTGAGGCGGGGACTGCGCAGCACGTGTCTTAGAAACTCAGAGCTGAGATGGAAGGTTGAATGTAGAGAAGAGATTCCATCTAAACACATGGTCACTCACCCTCCATTTCAAGGCCCCCAGGTTTGGAGAATGTACTTCCTCCCTCCCTGAAAGGCAGCTGTTTTGTTTAACTCAGATGATGAGGTTTTCTTCATACTGAGCTCAATCTGCCTCTCTGCAACTTTGATACTTTGCTCCTAGTTTTGCTCTCTGTAGCCGAGCAAAATAAGTTTAATACATTTCTACAAAGCCCTTCAAATACATGTGGAGATACATCAGGTTCCCTGCCCAACATCTGATGTCTTCCCTTTTCCAGGCTAAATAAATCCAGTTCTTTCAACAGAATCTTTTATGGAGTGATCTCCAATCCTTTCACCAACCTGTTTTCTCTGCTTTTTGTACTCCAATTTGTCCTAAATTGTAAAATGCAGCACTGAGTCAGTCCGGGTGTACAATGACTAGATAAAGGACACCAGAACTATACAATCCTTCATTCTCTCATTTTTGGTGCTATTCAGTGGTTTTTCAGTTGGGTCCAAGTCTTTGTGACCCCATTTGGGGTTTTACTGGCAAAAATGCTGGTAAGTGTTTACCATTTCCTTCTACAGCTCATTTTACAGATGAGGAAATTGAGGCAAACAGGATTAAGTGAATTTCCTAGGGTCATATCACTAGTAAGTGTCTGAGATCAGATTTTAATTCAAGAAGATGAATATTCCTGACTCCAGGCCCAATACTTTATCCCCTGAGCCACCTAGCTGCCCTTCACTCTCTCATAGCCCCTAATAAAATAATAGAAACATGATAGAACTAAACAAGCATTCTTTTTTTAATTTAATTTACTAAAAGCATCATGGAACTAAACCTGGGAAGGATATCAGAGGTCATCTAATCCAACCCTCTAATTTAACAGATAAGGAAACCACAGACTAGGGAGTTAAGTGACTTACTTAAGGTCACACAAGTAGTAAAGAGATGGGATTTGAACCCAAGACCCTTGATTCCAGCATCAGCCTACTGTGGCTGTTCCATACTGCCTCATTAGTTTTATTAGCCTTGTCAAGAGCTAGTAAACAGTTATTCTTGCCCAGATAGATAGATAGATAGATAGATAGATAGATAGATAGATAGTTTATTCAAACTGTTCCCTGCCCAAAATCTTATGTCTTCCCTTTTCTGGCTAGATAGCCCCAATTCTTAGATAAGTGCCTGTCATCCACGCTACTCAAAACCTTAAGCTCACTGAATTTATTTAACCAAGTTGATAACAATAGCTAATATTTATCATATAGCACTTAATCTAACTCCTTAATAAGTGACAGAGAATGTGCTAAGTATATAACACTTATTATCTCATTAGATTTTCACAACAACCTTTGTAGAGAGATGCTATTATTATACTCAGATTACAAATGAAGAAATTAAGGTTAAGTGACCTGCCTAGGGTCACACAGCTAATAAGTGTCTGAGGCTGGATTTTGAGCTCAGGTCTGAGCACTCTATCCACTGCACTGACTAGCTACAATTAGAATTCAATAAATTCATTTGTATTAGTTGACCTACACATCATATATTCCCCTAAATAATTGCTCAACTCTCCCATTCTCATGTCTAGTTCGGTGAAAGAAGAAAGAGTGGTTTGGTGGTTTGTTTGGGTGTTTTTCTTGGTGGTGGTGGTGTTTGTTTTGTTTTGTCAGAGGAGTTATACCTTGAAGTCACAGCAGTTAGATCATCAATTCTAAAAGTAACTACAACATAATTTCTAACAGAAACTGCCATATTAGAAACTATTCTCTCCTTGCGTTTATCTGAAGCAATCTATGAGTTGAACCATGCCTGTAAGTTGGAAACATGAGTTTTGTGAATCTCCAGCAATGCAAAAGAATCCAAGACCCCTCAAGTTTAGTTATCAAAGATAACATACTATGAAACTTTTATTATTTTTCCCACCCACACCAATTCTAAATTAAGATACATTTGGCTTTGGGCATAAGCACTATTGTTCACGCAGTGATTATGAAGAAATAATGCAAGTGGGAATTTTTCATAAGCTTTGTCTCCAACAGACAATTACTGAGCTTTCTTTTGAAAAAATTACAACAGTTTGAGTAAAGATTTTGTAGAATCCTTCAAAAAATGGAGATAAACTTATATTCACTGAGTATATATTTGTACAACCATAAAATGTAAAGTTAGATTAAGTTGGTTTTCAGTATTATTTAGACTGATTTCTCTTTCATACCGGAATTACCAGGATGAGAGAATCCTGAGCCATGAGTTCTTTAAGATGCCAGACTTGGTAGAGGACCTGTTGGGACTGAGGTGTGTAGTAGGGGCATTAAAAAAAAAAAAAAACATAACTGTCAAAAAGAGCCAGTAAAATATTTGTTTTTATCTAATATGAACCCATTCTGATAGATCCTGCTTATCTTCAGTGTGATCCTGAACTTGGTTCCATGTGGCAGTTGTTTTCCCTTTCCTTTCGTCCTACAGATTTTGGTCATTTTGTCCTGGCACCATGCCACACTTGAACTGGTCTTTGATCATTGACTTCATGCATGGTTCCTCTAAGTTTTAAAAACTCAGCTTCATTCTCTTCCAGATACTTCTTTGTACCTCCCTTCCCCAAACCCACACAAATAAACACTTAATCCCTATTTCCCTAAGCAGAAACATATGGATGCATACTAGCCGCTTCCCCATGGGGCTGGTACTGCTCTTGATGCCCACAGCACATCGCCAGTAGGTCTTATCAATGGTTCATCGGTGATCTGGCTCAAATGGGACACAGATGCCCTCTGCTGGTTTCTGCCGGTTAACTCCTAGCCTCCCAACACCTATGTAAGGACTCTGATAGGAAAGTCTTTTCAATCAGAGGTAGGAGGAACAATTGAATTCTTTGAAAGGGTGAAGAATCTGAGCTCAATTGCAGGTCATATAAGTAATGGATTTTCCCCACTTCCACCCCGCTAAATGGAGTACAATAGTTATTTTCAAAGTTAGTACCAGTTTATTCTATCAAAAAGTCAATACATCATGGATCTGTTATACATCAGTTTGGGAACTCCCTCCACCTACAAAGATGCAACTCATCTATAATTTAGTGCATAAATCTTAGTCTCCTGAGGCGCAAGAGAGGTGAGGCAACTTACTTATAGCCCTACAACTAGCTGGAGTCATAAACAGGCTACAAAACCCTGTCTCCCTCATTCCAAAGTCAAGTGCTCTATCCACTATGCCACATTGCCTTTCCTTTTTAAAAGAACCGATTTCCTTTTTTACTTTTTATTTATAAAAAATAAAAATGTATCCTGGTAACTCAATAAAGATGGAGAGATGTTGACTAAACTTCATTTGTTACATTATCATCATCCCAATTATGTCTGCCACAAAATGTAATTCCAAACAAAGTAAACAGTGTGATTAATCTCACCAGCAAATGATTTCATTGATCTTCCAGTCCCTTAAGTAGCAAATAGAGCACTGAATTCAAAGGACCTGTTTTCCATTCTCTACTCTCCTGTGTTTACTTGGTCAAGTCACCTCAGTTTCATCATCTGTAACATGAAGGGGTCAGAATAGAGGTACTTTCTACCTATAAATCTCTGATCCTTTGAATTCATGAACTCTACTCTAAATTTGATATGGTCAAACAAGTATAGGAAAAAAAAATACAAAGGGAACTATACCTGGGAATCTAAATCACATCTCTGCCTCACTCAATCCCATATTCTCTTATGTTTTAGCATTTTCTTTCTTCCTTTCCCTTTGCCATCCAATATATAAAGTTAAACGCAAAAAATACTGGGATATTTTATTTGATAGGAACACATTCATAATTTTATAATAGCAGCAAATATAATTTACTTTACAAAATCTACTTCCCCATTTCCTATTTATGTATATAAATATCCAAATTGAATGCAAGCCCTTTTTCCCAGACTGGGAAAATTTAGTTTTATTTTAATTTGTATCTTAACCACCTACCACATATTAGGAACACACACACACACACATCTGTGTGCGTGTGTGTGTGTGTGTGTGTTTGAATTGAAATGAAGTGTACCCTGAATTTATGTTGGTGGGTGGAAGGAACTTTGTAGGAATGTGTTGTTTCTTGTAAAATATGAGATATCTAATCCAATAAACACGCTCACACCATCGATGTAACATAAAAATAAAATTAGCCTAAATATAGTAACAGTTTATTTTGTTTTAATTAGTATCTTAATATCTTCTAAGCATTAAAAGAGTTTTAAAAGAGAACAATGTAACTGGTTCTTGGACTTATTAAGAAAA
>JAQQSV010014144.1:0-12357 GCA_028646515.1 Pseudochirops corinnae | reverse complement strand
CTTTCTCTGCACCTCCCACCCGGCCGCCCCCGGGGCACAGCCTGGGCTTCGGTTTGTGGAGCTGATGTGGTTCCTCGTAGCTGAGCTGACTTTAGTGGGAGGTATCTGTGTGCGTTTTTGAAGTTCTAGGTTGGTCCAGAGTCCTATTCCATGGGTATTTGGGGGTGGCTATGTGAGAGCTGCGATAGATATATTGCTGCTGCTACGCCGCCATCTTGGCTCCGCCCCCGTCAATGGGGATTTAAAGACAAAAATTATACAGCTCCTTCACTCAAAGAGCTTACAGTCTGTTATGAGATACTGCGCTCTCTCTCTCTCTCTCTCTCTCTCTCCAGATATGTACATACACAAACATATATATATATATATATATATGCATACATATATATGATATACTTATACACAGAGATAAGAAAGTATGAAGTAAACACATAGTAAGTAGACATTTATTTGGGGGTAGAGAGTAGTAGAACACTAACCACAGGGCTACCAATGTAGGTCTCATGTATTAGGTGCCAGTTGAGATGAGCCTTGAAGGAAATCGATAGCACCAAAGAGGCGGGGATGAGGAACAACAGCATTCTGAACATGGTGTAGAGCTTGTACAAAGATATGGAGGAATAAGATTGACTTTTTGAGTACAAGGAATAATAAAATAGAAATTCTTTCCCCTTTCTGCTAAACAAAGTGATTGATATAATGTGAAATAAATGTGGATATAGATGGCAGTAGTAAATTGTTCAGAGTTTTATCAAAGAGAGATTATATAGATATTTTTAATTCTAACAGTGAAAATGGACAATTAAAGGAAGCTTTTTGAGCATTGGAATAACATAGGCAGAATGTTGTTTTAGGACTATCAAAATGATAACTTTGTAGAAGCTGGATTAGAGACAAGAGAGACTTGAAGAAGGATCACCAGTTAGGGATCCTTTGCATTCTGGGGCCTGAATTGAGGTCCTGTTGGACAGAAGGTGGTAGATGAGATAGTTGATAAAAGGGTAGAATCTATGAGACTTAGCAACTGATAGGATATGCAGTGTGGGAGAAAGAGAGGATTCAGAAATCATTATGAAATCTTTAAATTGAGCATCAAAAAGAATGGTGATATCCTTGACAGAAATTGTTGTGTTAGTGGAAAAGACATTTTGACTTTAGACATATTTAATTTGATATACCTATAGGTCATTCAGGTAGAAATGTTCCAACAGGCTATTGGAGAAGTGAGACTAGAGTATAGAAGAGAAAAGAGGACTAGATATAGAGATTATAATCAAGCCTATGAAATCCTACTGAAAGTGTTTAGAGAGAAAAAAAAAGGGAAAGGACCAGGATAAAACCTTGGACTACCCATAGGTATGGAGTATGGTCTGTGGATAATGATCAAACACATGAGACCAAGACCAGATATTGTACAGGAAAGAGAAGAAATGAGAGATGAATGACAGGAAATACCAGAGAGGTGAGAATTCCTAGTAGAGGTGGTTAGTAGTGTCCAAAACAGTAGAAACTTCAAGAAGAATGAAAACTGACAGAAGTCCATTAAGCCTAACAATTGAGATCATCAGTCACTTTGGAGAGAGAAGCTTTAGTAGTGTGGTGGGATAAGAAGACTTAACCTTTCTGGGTTTCTTATTTGTAAAACGATAGCAGTAAATGAGATGACTTCTAAAGCCCCTTTCACCTCCAAGTCTATGACCTCATGTTTCAAGTTATAATATAGCCTTGCGATAGTACATAGAATACTGGGGGATAGTTATTAAAAAAAATCTTTTTTTGTGTATTCATATGCTAACATTCTTTTAACAAACCCTCCACACTTAATGGAGTAAATATTTGTCATAATATATAATTTTATTTGATGATTCTGAAATGACTAAGTATGCTATAGATGAATATTCAGATATCTTCACATCATAAAATTGCATGAATTTTCACATTTCTGAAATGACTAAGTATGCTATAGATGAATATTCACATAATTCATAAAATTGCATGACTTTTCACATTTTAAGGTGAAATTGTTTTGTTTTTGTTTTTTTCTGCAGTAAATCCTTTTTGGCTAGTCAAAGTTTAAAACAGCTTTCAGCTTGGATTTTCATTATATTTTTACATTGGAGTAAAACACATGCGGCTATAACCTTGAAATATTTTTTTTGAAGTAGATATTCTATACACACTTAAAAAATCTCCATTAAGGATAGTTTCAGAAAAACCTGGGAAAACTTACATGAACTGATGCAGTAAAGTAATCACTCTGTAGTAATCACAGCAGAAACAGGAGAATGTTGTACACGAAAACAGCAATATCAACTGTGAGGAAATCAGTTACTCTGATCAATAAATTGATCTATGACAATTCCACAGAACTCATGAAAAATGCTGTCTACTTCCAGAGAAAGAACTGATGAACTCTGAGAGCAGATTGAGCACATTTTTTCACTTTATTTTTCTTGCTTTTTTTTTTTGTAAAATAGATAATGTGAACTGTTTTACATGATTTCACATGAATAATGTGTATTATATTTCTTGCTTCCTCAATGGGGTTGAGGGTTTGGGGAGGAAGAGAATTTAGAATTGAAAAATTTTTAAAAAGAATTTTAAAAAATAATCTCCATTCAAATTAGGAGTTAAATTATTATTATTACACAATTTACATCTGTTTGAAATTTTCCTGTGACTGTACTTTCCATTGTATTTAAATGGAATAGATTTCATAGTCAAATTGCAAACATAATCTAGGCATGTTGTACTACTGATTTTTCCTTTATTGTGACATCCTTTCCCAATTACTACATTCTCAAAGACCTACTGTAATAAATGACTATCTATCTAGGAATTATTCAGGAAGATCTTTTGAGTCTGACTTCATTGAGAATAATTACTGTGTTCTTTCTCGACATTTCCCATGGTGGCACCATCAAAGATGAAATGCTAGGCTGGACAAACTATGAGAATATTCAAGTCTTCCCTTTCTTGTATATTTAGTAATATCTCAGCATTTTTTTGGGAACTATCCTTGGCTATCATCCACCCATAAGCAGCAAAGAGTAAGGACAAGTTTGCCTCCTCTTGAGAGTCAAAAGATGCTGCAAGCTTTATTCCTGGCTGACTTCATTCAACTGCTGAATAAAAAATAAGAGAGTGCTTAGAAGAGACTTGCCTAGCCATTGAGAATGAAATTGAACAGAGTAGTTCTGACCATTCTCCCAGGGATCTTCTTTCCCTTTCCTTCTCCCTTTCCTTTTCTCTTTTTTAAATATGAATTTTATTTTACAGATGCTATTTTTAAGATGAATTTTTTTCTATCACCTACATTTTTCACTCTATCCCTTCTACCACACCATACGAGAAGTTCATCTCTTATTTTTGAGTGAGAAAGAAAAAAAAGAGGAGAGAGAGACAGAGAGAGAGAGACAGAGAGAGAGAGAGATGGAGAGAGAGAGAGAGAAAGAGACAGAGAGAGAGGGAAAGAGAGAGAGAGATTGATTTAAAATATTTCAATAAAACTAACCAACATATGGCAAAATATGATACTACATGAAATGTTCCACACAGATAATCTCCCACTTTTGCCAAGATGCAGAGGGAGGTTTGTCCTCATAGCTCTCCTTTGGAGATAAACTTGGTCATTATAATTTCAGAGAATCGCTTCAGTTATTTTGCTATTATCATCATTCTTTCCATTTGCATTGTTACAGTCATTGTTTATATTTTTTTCCTGGTATTTCTTGCTTCATTTTCCATCAGTTCACATGTCATCCCATAGTTTTCTGTATTCATTATTTTATATATCATAGTGATATTCTATAACATTTGTATACCACAATTTGATTACCATTCTGGAATTGAAGAGAATCTACTTTATTTCCAGTTCTTTGCTACTGCAAATATTTTTTGTGTATAGAGCATTTATTTTTGTCATTGACTTCCTTGTACTTTAAGTTTAGCAGCTGAGCTTCTGGGTCAAAATCTGTAGACATTTTAGTCCATACGTGATTTCCATAATTCCAAGTTTCAGCTTTTCAGAATGGCTAGACCAATTCAGAAATAGACTAATAGCAATATATTAGTATCCCTGTCCTTCTATATCACCTCCAATATCAATTATTTCCATCTTCTATAATTTCAGAGTTGTTTCTATTTTTCTTGCTTCTTTGCAACATAGCTAATGTGAAAATGTGTTTTCATGAATTCACATTTATAATTCATATTTCTTGCCTTCTAGATGGGTGAGGAGGGGCATGAGAGGGTAAGAATTTGGAACTGAAAATTAAAATTAAAACATGTATGTGTGTGACAAAGAGAGAGAATGGGGCAGGGAGAGGGAAGAGATCTATTTTAAATTTAGTGTGGGACATGGTGTAAACATTCTGCTTAAATCTAATTTCTTCAGTACTGATATATGGTTTTCCCAGAAATTCTTGCCAAATTGGGATTTCTTTCCTACTTATTTATGTTTTCAGATTTATTGGACATTCACTTATTCAATTCTACTACTTCTCATTCTTCCTTGTCTACTATATTCTATTATTCTATAGGTCTATTTTTTTATCTGTAAGCTAGTACCAAAAATTTTTTTTGATACCTGATTTATAATGAACTTTAAAATCAGGCAATGTTATTTCTGATTCATTCTTATGCTCACAGCTATTATTTACCTTAGTATTTTAGCCATTTTATTCCTCTAAATGAGTATTATTATAACTTTTTAACTCAGCAAAATATCCCTTGGGGAGTGGGTTGTAGCACTCAATTAATTTGGGAATTATTGTCATTTATTTGATTCAAAAATTTTAAATGAAATGATGTGCTCCCACAAAACATATAACTTTTTATCCAAAAAAATAATTATTCACTATGATCAAGTTCATTTTATGCCAGGGATATGGGAATGTTTCAAAAGGAAATAATTAACATAAATTAAAAAATAAATCATCCAAAACTTATGATTATGTAAGTAAAACTTAAAAAAAAAAACCTTTGGTGGAAGGTAACAAATTTATACTAAAAACAAACAAGAAAACTATAAAATATAGCTACCAAAAATTTTTAAACAGAAAAATCTTTTTAAAAAAAGATTAAAAAGAAACCCTTAAAACCCAAGAACCAGCATTATATGTAGGAGAGAAAGAACTAGAATCTTTTCCAATAAAGACATCAGTAAAAACAGAGTACTCTCTTTTCTGATGTTATTTGACATTATTCTATAAATTCTGGCATTTGAGATAGGGAACCTGCAACCTTGAGGCCACATGTGACCTTCTAGGTCCTTGGAATAGCCTGACTGAATCCAAGTTTTACAGAACAAATCCTTTTATTAAAGGGATTGTTCTGAAGTTTAGATTCAGTTAAAGGTCACACTTGAGGAGCTACAGGGCCACATGTGGCCTTGAGGCCTCAGGTTCCCCACCCCTGGAAGACAACAGAAAGTAAAGAAAAGAATAAAGTCGGGCTGGTAGGTGTGAATAGAGCATTGGCCCTGGAGTCAGGAGGACCTGAGTTCAAATATGACCTCAGATACTTAACACTTACTAGCCCTGTGACCTTGAGCAAGTCACTTAACCCCAATTGCCCTGCATTCCCCTCTCCAAAAAGCAAAGAACAAAACAAAACAAAACACCAAAAAGAAAAAAAAAAAGGAAAGAATAAAGATAAAGAGGAAAGAAAACCATACATATTTGTTGGTGGAATAATGGTTCATTTAGAAGATGTCAAGGAATCAGCAAAAGAAACTAATTGAGACAATGAATAGATTCACTAAAGTTGCAGGCTATAGGACAAACTGACAAAACATTTTAAAAAAATAGTGTTTCTTTATGACAATAAGTACATCTAGGAGGGAATAAAATAACGTGAAATCACATTCAAAAACCTAAAAACTGCACAAAATAAATGGGACTCGAAGTACCAAAATACGCTAGATAATCATATACATATGATTATTAAATACTCAGTGCTCATGATGTCACTGTTCAAATGTAAGAAAGTACTCCTTTCAATTAAAATTTATTTTATCATTAGCAATTTGGTCTATGTTTTCCCCTGAGAGTCTTTTCAATTTCATTGAAAATTAACCCCAGAAGATAAGTAATGTTATAGATTTCTTTTAATGTCACTTATTGAGAAAATAGCCAGAAAATAGACCAAATATGAATTGAACTTTTGAGCATTAATTAACTGAAAGTTAAAAATGAAACAAACAAACAAATAAAACCTTGGAGATCATGTCCATTAGAACACCAAACAAAACCTAAAGTAAACCATCCATTACTTTATGGAGACTCTAAGGTCAACATTTCCATGTCATTTATCAGAATGTCTATACCATTGTGGTTTGGACCATTTACATCCTAACACGCCACCAGCATATTGGTGGTAACATTTTGGTGTTTGGTTTCAACAAAATATTGTCAAAGCCAGACAGTGTCATATGATTCTTGTAATTAATCATTCATTTTCTCTCACCATGTAAAAGGACTGTAGCTTGTAGCCTAAATCCTTTTTTACAACCAAAATTCCTTCTGTATAATATAGTATTGAAGAGCTTCTTGTTTTCTAGTATCATGCTAGGGAAAAATATTGTGGCTGTGGTATAAGGGAAAAAGGGTTAAAACTACCTGATCTGAAATCCCACCAACACAACATACAGTTCTCCTACCTCAAAGCCAAATGGTCTTATCCCATTAAAAAAATTAGCTTTCAATTTATACCATATTCTGTGTTCTTCCTTCTTTAACTCACTGCAGACTCATCATTTATGGGGAGCCTTCTGCTGTTGTACTATAAAAAGGGATAAAAAATAAAATAAAAACAACTAGAAGCTGCTCCTTACTCTGCACCCATTCCCCAGGAGCCAGGAGATCTTTCTTTGTTTTAGCCACAGTGGAAGGAAAAGACTTAGAGGAATTGATTCTTTTTATGTCAGTAAATTCATGTTGAAGAGTATGCTGTTTTATTCTTCCTCTGCTTACCTCAAACTTATCTTTTAAAGAATATTGTTCTTCTAGATAATTGTCACAATATGTCTCTTTTGATAGTAAGGGAGAAAAAAGAGTTTATTAAGATGTTTCGTATATACCTGAATTGTGCTAATTGCTGGAGATACATATGCAAGAATATGAGACAATTCCTGCCATCAAACGGGTTCTAATCTAATAAAGGAGACAGCATATAAAAGAGTGTTGGGAAGTGTGTGTATGGAATGGTGGGGGAACAGGGAGCTATTCACACTGGGCTATGGTAAGGAAATTCTGGGAAATTGTATGGAACTATGGATACTAGAGAGAGAAGGCAAAATAGTCACCTCTCAGATCCTTGGGATCCAGGGATCCTGTACTCAAAGAAAAATATTGACAACCAATGATAGTTTCTCTCTGTCTCTCTGTCTCTCTCCCTCTCTATCAGTGTGTGTGTGTGTGTGCGTGTGTGTGTGTGTGTGTGTGTGTATGTGTGTGTGAGTGATTTCATAGTTTTCAATGTGATTTCCTCACAATGCTCAGACAGGCAATGCCAATATTATCATGCCCTATTCAAGAGGAAACTGAGATTTAAGCAAATTGACTACAGTCATACAGCAGAGGTATTACTTGAACCCAGTAACTTTTACTCCAACTCCAGTCCTCTTTAGACTGTATTTAACTGCCTTTTGTAATATCTATCTTAATGAAAGTATCTAGTATAGTGACATTACCGATTGACCACTTTGATGAAGACATAGACCAAGTATATTATATCCAACCTAAAATTGAGGATTTTAGTCAATGAGATACATGGTATATTCAAGATTTGAAGTAGTCTTGACAAGCTGGAAAACTGATTCCAAATGTCTAATATGTAATTTTAAAAAGCATAAATGCAAAGTTTTCTATTTGGGTTTAAAGTATCTATGGCACAAATACAGAAATGGGATAGAGATGGGTTGGCAGTCATTCAGATATGAAAGATCTGGGGATTTTGGTTGACCACAAACTAAATATGAAACAATAGAGTTGTGAAATTGCAGGAAAAGCATATATAATTTTTGGCTATGTATGCAAAGCACTTTGCAGACATTAAAATGCTATATGATGCTGATTATGATTGTTATTATCACAAATCAAAGAAAGCAGTAGTTGCAGTATACCCTGTATATAAGGAATATTTTGTTTAATTCTTTGGGCCACATTAAAAAAAAAAAGAAATTGGAATTTTCCAAACTGAAAATCCTGATGGAGATGTCATGTCATATAAGGAAATTAAAGACCAAAGAAAAATATGATAGCTGTTCCTGAATATCTAACAGATTGTCAGGGAAAATTTAAATAGACATTTCACTTTTCTTCAGAAAGCGAAGCTAGGATCCATAACATATCATTTTAAGATGTTAAAAAACAATTTTCAGAAAACTAGAGTTGTCCAAAGTGGAACTGCCCATCTAACTAAATAATGACTTCCCTATTCCAGGTTGTATCCAAACATCAGGAATGCAGTAGAGAAGGTTCTGAATAGGAAAGTTGATCTCTATGCTTCCTTCTAACTGTATGATGCCAGGTAGGTTTTGTTCATTGTATAAATGGTAAGAATGAAGTACAGAAATAATGATTTTCTCTTGTCAACATGAGAAGGTGGTAGAGGTTTCCTCAGCTGTTATTTCCATATAACACAAAGATTAAAAAAGAAACTACTTCCAATACCCAAATAATCAAGAGAATTTGTTTTGGACTTTTGTTTTGGGCATGCGTTTTACATCGAAATCGCCAACATTACTCCTTGTACATTGGTCTAAGAACAGAATGAGATGTATAGACTCTATGGTCATGAACTTCTATCAGCTATGACAATTAGTTCAGATGTTTCATGTTTTTTAATTATATTCTCATCTGGTCTTTAATCCTTGCTTGCCCTTTGGGCATCTTATAGTTTTCCCAAGAAATCTACATTTCATCTTTCCTAACATTTATGAATTTTTCCAACACAGATCTTGTAAATATTACTCTTGTAGCTAACAACAAGAGTTGTTAGCTAATGTGCAGGAAAATGGGGAGAAAAGGGGGGAAATGGCTAACCTGGCAATTTGGTTAGGAGAAAGTATCAGTTCCATGTACTTTTGTGCATATACCTGCATGACAGGCTCTTAACTTGGGAATTAGTTTTATGACTTCTATTCATCTTTATTCTTCTATTTTGAGGGCATGGTGATTGAGTGAGATGCCTTTTCATTCTCTTCCTGGGCTGGTTATACCAACTACTATCTCTTTAATATCATTACTATCTGTTATATCTATAATATCTTTAATATGTTCTACTGGCATTTTGGTAGCAAAAATGGGGAGAAAATCAAGATAAAAAAAGCACAGTATTTTGTGATACTTTAGAGCCATTTAAATAAATGATATAAATAAAATAAAGAAGCTTCATAAAACCAATAATCCCACAAAATTAGAAAAAGGGATGGTTTCTTTTTAAAAATTTTCAATTTATTTATTTATTTTTAGTTTTCAACATTCATTTCCACAAGATTTTGAGTTACAAATTTTTCTCCCTGTCTTTCCCCCACCCCAAAATAGCTAGTCTATGAAATACTCAGAAGGGATGATTTCTTAAGAATCTATTCCCTGTAACATAAGCCAAGACAGACTTTGCTATTAGTTTAGGTTTTTCAGTACTGCCTCCACTGCTCACTTAATTTACATGAGTAGAATTGCTTCTCATTTAGGGAAGCTCTAGGCATGAGACTCTCATGGTTACTTGCATCTATGGAGTTTTGTGTCAGTCATGTGCAGATCTTAAACTTGTAGAGAGAGAGGAGAGTGGCAGACACTGGCCGTAAGACAATACATATGTGAAACCAGGTAAGCTTAAAAAGAGCATGTAGGTGGCCAAACTTGGAGATCATAATTGTGCTAAAAGAAAGTAAGAAGCATGGCCTTACCTTGGAGTCACCTGAGAGATTTCCATACCCAACTGGCCCTGATGCATCAGTACTGTCTAGTCTCATCCTGGACACTAGAAAGACAGAATCCCATAATGTAGATTCCACTGTATCTGAAACTTCACCACCAGTTCTATGAGACTGAATTGTGTTTTCCTATGGTAGATAAACAAAGAGCTAATGGTCATGTAGAGTATTGCTCCCAATGAAAGTATTTGAGATGGCATTAATTTTCAGCATGAAAGAGAGAACATTTACTCTCTGATTCATTTCCCCGTTCATCACTTCCCTTGACTTATTCTGCTCTAATTGTCTCCTGCTTTTAAAATTCATTTGTCTTTTTGTGCACTAGAAAAAGTATATTGGTAGGGGCTCATAATGAAGATTTGGGCAAGGGATGATTCCAGAAGGCACATTAAATCTAGGTGGTATTGAAGGGTGTTGGTATCATAATACAGGACTTTGTGGAGGGACTGGCACTATTGCCCCAAGAGTTGATTGAGGTTGTTTTTGATTTGCAGAGAGGTAGAAGAGTATGTTGTGAAAAAAAATTAAAAACAGAAATGAGATGAGTCCATGATTTCACTTGCCCAGCAGTGTGGCATTGTATCTTCTTGAATTGCCTATTCTCTTATCCCTCTCTTCCTAAGATCTGAATCCACTCTTTTTTCTGCCTCTCATAGACATGTCAGCCATGACCACACTTATAACCAGCATCATTATTCTTTTATTCGTTTTAGGCCATAGGCTATACGATTATATCAATATTTCAGATATGGATTAAATTTATTCTCTTGAGTTTGCTTCCAGGAATGAAATTCTGTGATTTGTTAGAGTAAAAAGAAGAAAACAACATGTCAAAGCAACAGACTAGTGAAGATATTAAATCATTAAAATTTGATGTGAAAGACAATAAGCCATTGTGTTTGAAAATTATTTTAGGGATTAAAATTATTAAGTGCCTTAATAAAGTATTCAGAGGTTGAGTAGGGTCCTGCTTATTCCTTGACCCTCTCTCACTACACTGAATATTAGGTCATATAAATCATGATTAAGAGCATTTTATTTTTCTTATTTACCCTAAAATGACTCCAATTTGCATTGGTAGAGTAAGTTGACCAATAGAAGTTCTGTGCCCTGATGAAATCACAGATATTGTCAAAAAAGAACTATATTGTGTACGTGTTATATGTATATGCAATGCTCCTTACTCTTAATAGAACAACATGGGAACAAGTTACAAAGGATGAGCTATGGTACGGATGGTTTGGAGTTGTGTTCTGCACAACTGGAAAGTCTTCAAGAAAAGTAAAGCTCTGAAGGAGTTTTGGAGTTTCAATTTCTCATATTATTAGAGGAAAGAAGGAGTGTTATGCTTATTAAAACCTAAATCTGTTTATTGAATAAATTTCTGCAGAGATTCTTACTATTCTTCATGGAAAGCTCTTACAGACATATTTCCATCAAGATGGCAGCGTAGAAACAGGAGAACTCTGTGGCTCCCACTATAACCACCTCAAATACCTATAAAATATGACTCTAAACAAATTTTAGAGCTCTAGAACTCATAAAATGACAGAGAAACAAGGCTCCCACTGCAGGCAGCCCGGAAGACAGATGGGAAGGGCTCATCACTGTGTGCTGGGAATAGAGCCCAGCCCCATGCAGTTTTAGCCCCAGGCCGTCCAGGAGAAGCTCCAGATGGAGCTTTCAGGAGAGCGGATCACTGGCGGTTTCCAGAACTATCAACTTATAAGAGCCAAGGACAAAGGGAAAAGGTCAGTGGAACTTGAATAAATTTGGGGGAGAGAGTCTGGCCAACTGCCTCCACAACTAGAAGCAATCTGAAGTGGCAGACCTGCAGCCACCTCCACGTGGCTGCTTCAGAAGTTCCTGGCCTGCAGATCGCAGGAGGGTCAAGCAATCATTCAGAGCAGTGGTTTTCAACCTTCCTAATGCCCTGACCCTTTAATACAGTCCCTCATGTTGTGGTGACCCCCAATCATAAAATTATTTTCATTGCTACTTCATAACTGTAATTTTGCTGCTGTTATGAATCTATCTAATATGCAGGATGTATTATCATTGTTACAAATTGAACATAACCCACAGGTTGAGAACTACTGATTCAGAAGCTAAGTGCTCTTGCCTTAGCCTGCCTGGATTGGGATTGCAGTCTTTGGTGGTGGTCCCGAGGTATGTTTTCAGTGAGCCAAAGCTGGTGGGGGCTGCAAAGACTGTGGCCTCCTAATAGCTCTGGCAGCTGTGAAAACTGCAGCAATTTGGGACAGAGTTCTCCCCTGTGAAAACAGAGTTCTACTGAGCCCAAAAGTCCAGTAACTGACTGGCAATATGAGCAGGCAAAGGAAGCAAAGAAAGCTCAGCAATCCAACTTTAGATTCCTTTTTTGGGGACAAAAAGGATCAAAGCATGGAACAGGAGGA
>JAQQSV010014143.1:0-12358 GCA_028646515.1 Pseudochirops corinnae | reverse complement strand
CAGAGGGGCGAGGGGGAGGACATAGGAGAGAGCAGATTGGGGGAGGGGTTATACAGTGGTATGGCTATTTTGAGGTGTTGGGTAGGGGAAAGATGGGGAGAAAATTTGTAACTCAAAATCTCATGGAAATGAATGATGTAAACAAGAAAATAAATAAATAAATTTATTTAAAAAAAAAAGTTATTGGCCACATGTATCTCACATACCTGTGTTCATTACCATTGTACATTAAACAACTCTATGTGTCAAAGAGAGAATGAGCTCCTGATGTTTGGGTGGAATGTTTTGTAACTATGCTCCTCACTATGTCATTTTAATAAATGTCTTTGCTAAGGAAAAAAAAAAAAAGAAAAGCAAATTGTTTACATGATTACATAAGGGCAGTTAAGTGGCACAGTGGATAGAGTACCAGGCCTGTAGTCAGGGAGAGACTGATCTTCCAGAGTTCAAATCTAGCCTCATTACACTAGCTTGTCACTTAACCTTATTTGTGTCAGTTTCCTCATCTGTAAAGTAATCTGGAGAAGGAAATGGCAAACCACTCTCCTATCTTTGCCACGAAAATATGGTATGTGGTCATGAAGAATCAGATACAACTGAAATTACTGAACAACAACATCAAATACAATCATTATAGTTTTGCTTTTGTCAAATGAGAGGATTTATAGGAGATATGTGTAAAATTACTAATGTAAAAATCAACACATGGCTAAAACATGAATTGTCTGTACCCTTTGATCTGGCAATCCCAAGGAAGATAGTCCAGAAAATCTCAGTTCCCTGTAATGTCCTATAAATTCTGAAATATTCATAGTAGCTCACTTTTTGCAGTGGTAAAATAAACAAAATAAATAAAGTAAGAAAAAAGCCTGGAAATAATCATCTTTATGTGTTATCTTTCTCCATTAGAATCTAAGCTCCTAGAAGGCAAGTACTGTCTTACTGTTTGCATTTACATTTCCAATGCTTTGCAATGCCTGATAAGTATTTGATACATGCTTGTGTTGATTTGACTAATGGAAAATTGTTATGCTATAAGAAATGAAATAATTCAGAGAAACATGTATGATAAGGGGGAAAAGCAATATAGGAAATCTGTGAAATGGATTTCTTTTATTTGTTACAAGAGAAGGGTTCAACTATGTTATTTAAAAATGAATGGTTTTTTAAAAGCATCAACAAAAAATTTAAAATAACATTAATAAATTTTTTAAATTACAGTAAGTAGAAAAATAAACAATGTATACTTAAGAAGATGAGGAAAAAATGTTAGCTACACAAATTAAGGGGGAGGTTGAAGTTGAGATTTTTTTAAAAGGCACAAACTATAACACCTCCTGGTTGCAGGGGGCCTTGGGCATGGAACTACAAGCAAGAGCTAAAACATTGGCTGTCCCATGAACATAGATTACCCCATGGACAGTACTTCCCTAGGTCCAGGAAATAAAAAACCAGATTCTTGCCAAACATATAATGGTGTGGTTGAAAACTAAAAATAAATTTTAAAAAATAATATGTGGTAGTAGTCCATCTTTCATTATAGATAAATGTATTAATAAACACATTAATAACTCCTAAAAAAATACAACAGTATGAACCCAATAGGATTAAAGACTTCTTAAAAATTATCTTTAGCACTTATACTCTAGTTGAATAAAAGTAGTGGAGTGGAGAAAAACACAAACTGGACACAATACACAATCTTAAGCCCCAAGGACAGATGATGAAACATATTTCCCTCCTCTGAGTTAGAGATTTATGCTTTTTTTCCCCTTTATTTTTTCCCCAACAGTTTAAGGGTAGGGAATGATGCAAACAGTGTTGTGTAGATTGAAAAGCAAATCCAAAAGGATGGCTCTACTGGGAGGAGGTGAGGAAGGACTTGTTAATATTAGGAAACTACTGTGGCAGAATAAGCAAAAGGCATCATGAGCTCCCCTAAGGCACGAACCATACTATATTCACATCTGTACCACCAAGAACCTATGAGTAAGTAATTTCATCTTCCTATCAATTTGTGTCTTATTAGATGGCCTTCAATAGCCACTACAATTGAAAAAAATTCACCACCTGGTGGCCAAGTTCCTAGGGAATCATAAAATTCCAACTTTGAAAAGAATCTCAGAATTCTTTTAGGCAAATTCATCAGTTGAATAAAAACTCCCAATATAAGATTAAAGCCTTCACCTGATTTGCAGTATTGAGCATCTACTTACTATATGCTATATGTACTATGTTGAGCAACAGGGAAATAATCTATATTCATAAATAAATAATAATTAGACCATGATATGGTCCCTAGAAGAACACAAATTTGTCTAAGAACAGGTAAGGAGAAAATCAATGATGATTGAAGGGTCAGGAAATATTTCATGGATGCAGGTTCCATTTGAGCTGAGCCTTGATATCACAGGTAAACTGGGGTGATAAAGAGTCATTACAGTTTTAGGAAATAATGTGAGCAAAGAGAAAGTAGGAAGTGTTTAGTAGATTAGGGGGCCATGTGATAATTTGTAGTCATTGATTGCTGGGTTAAGGAATCTGTACTCTTTATTTCTTTAGGTAATAGGAAGCCAGGGGCAGGTAGGTGGCATAGCAGATAGAGTGCTGGAGCTGGAGTCAGGAAGACTCGTCCTCACATGTTCAAATTTGAACTCAGGCACTTACTAACTGGGTGACCCTGGGCAAGTCACATAACCTTGTTTGCCTCAGTTCATCAACTATAAAATGAACAGGAGAAGGAAATGGCAAACCATTACAGTATCTTTGCCAGGGAAATGCCAAAAGAGATCA
Organism: Pseudochirops corinnae; assembly: GCA_028646515.1. Taxonomy (NCBI): domain Eukaryota; kingdom Metazoa; phylum Chordata; class Mammalia; order Diprotodontia; family Pseudocheiridae; genus Pseudochirops; species Pseudochirops corinnae. The sequence goes on along the minus strand of JAQQSV010014143.1, from coordinate 9,565 downwards.
TTAAAGCTGGACACAACCCAACTATGCGTGTGTGTACACACATACATACACACACGGAAGGTCAGGTGGAACCTAAGCTCCTAAAGTGCTGCTTTTATATTTTGTCTTTGCATCCCTAAGCACCCAGATCAATGCCTTGCACATAGCTGGTGTTTAATAAATGCTTGTTTATTTGGATTGCAAGGTTTTGATCTGGACTGTGATGTAAAGGATGGATTGAAGGGAGCAGACTAGATGGAAGCAAGAAGCCTAATTACTAGGCTACTTCTATTGTCCAGATGAGAGATAACGAGCACTTGAGTTAGGATGCTGCCAGTGGGAATGATAAGATAGATTCAAGAGATATTATGGAGATAAGATTTAACTTATCCAGCCTGGAGAAAAACTGGAAGCAGAAGAAGAAAACATCATAAAACTAATCAAGTATTTGAAGAGCTGTCATGTAGAAGAATGATTAGACTGGTTCTGTTTGAAGATAAAAGGAAGAACCAGGCAGATGTTGCAATGACAGGAATAGACGTGATCCCAAGACAAACTTCCTAAAAAGTTGATGTCCAAAAGTAGAATAACCTGCCCCATCCCAGTGGGTTCTAATAGGGTAAGGAATTTCCTCTGGACAAGGAACTGTTGGAGATGTTGAAGAAGGGGTTCCTGTTTGGATATGATTGAACTAGATGACTTTTGTGAAAAAGTTTGGTGACTGATTAAAGACTACTCAGCACCCTCATTTCCCTGTCCCACAAGTAAGCAAAGTCAAACAAAACAAATTCCCACAAATGTCCAAAAAATGTATTTCATCCTGCATTTTAGACCCTCACCTCTGTTATGGAGTAGCATTCATCATCAGTGATTGATCTGCACTGATCTTAAGTTTTTCAAAATTGTTCTTTTTGCAATAATTATGTTATAATATAAATTGTCCACCTGGTTCTATAAACTTCACTCAATTCATACAAGCCTTACTAGGTTTCTCAGAAAGCACTGCCCTCATCATTTCTTAATGATAACTTCTCAACTAGGTCTGTACTCTTTTGGACTTCTGGTCTACATCATGCCCTGGGTACCTTCTTCCCCTGTCCCCACTTTAGCTTCTTTATGTGTACTGTTTTCCTCCATTAGATTATAAGCTCTTTGAAGTCAGGAACTATCTTTTTCATATTTGTATCCTCTCTGCTTAGCATAGTGCCTGGCACATTGTACATGCTAAATAAATGGTGGGCACTCTTGTCTGCACTCAGACCCAGATAAAAGAAATAACTCTGCCAAGGTCACACAACTTTATTTCTTTTTCTGGAGCTGAGTTCCCCCATCTATTTTTTTTTACAAGAGGGTATTAGTCTAGAAGAATTCTAGTTGCTAGTGGCTCTAGCATCCTGGAGTTATCTATGGAAATGCAAGCTAAAAGAAGACAGAAGAGTCAAAAGAGGACTCAGCCTTTGGGGGAGGGTGGAGGAGAGAGGGAAGCAAGAAAGGAGGAGACTAAGCAGTACTAGTGAGACTGAGACGGAACTGAACATAAAACTTGCCCTCTTCACCCAATGGAAGTATTTCTCCAGTTCAGGAGATCACCCTAAATATTATCCCTACTCTTCTTCATTCTCTATCTATTTAACTCTTTCCCTGCTGCCTACAATCACGTAGGGTAAGGATGTCTCCCTTGTCTCCCATGTCTTCCTTTAAAAAAAAAAAACCTTTACTAATACCCACTAACTACCGTCCTGGCCAAACTTCTGGAGAATAGTATCTACACAGTGCTTTCACCTTTCTCATTCTTTTAAAATACCTCTGGATTCTGGCTTCCAATCTTATCATTCAACTAATCTGCCTTCTCCAAAATTAGCTATGATCTCTTAATGACCAAACTTTTGGGGCTTTTCTCAATCCTTATTCTTCTTGAGCTGTTTGGGAGAGTTAACATGGTGCTCACCATTTCCCCCTGGATACTCCTCTCCAGATTTGTTTTTTTAACACTGTTCTTTCCTCATTCTCCCCCCATCCATCTGATTATTCCTCAGTCTCCTTTAGCTTCATCCATGTTACCTCAAGAAATTGTAGTTTCCCCCCAAGGTTCTGTCCTGGGCCCCCTTCTCTTTTCACTCTATATTATCTCACTTGATGATCTTGCCAGCTCTCATGTGTTCAATTACCATCTCTATGCAGATAATTTCCAGATCTATATGATCAGCTGTGTAGTCTCTCTAATGAAGTACAGTCCTGCACCACCAACTGATTTTTTAACATCTTGAACAGAATGTGCTGTAGCTAACCTCAGACTTAATATATCCAAAACAGATCTCAGTTTCTTCCCTTCTCTCCCCCAGTTCTCTCTCTTCCAAACCTTACCACTTGTCAAGAGCACCATCCTCCTCCTAAGTCACCCAGTACCTCATCCCCTCCTGCCAGATCTATTGCAACAGCCTTTTAAGTGGTCTCACATCTCTCCCTTTAGCAACATGCCCTCCACTAAACTGCCAAGGTTAATTCTTGCAAGGCATAGATTCCCCACATGTTCTCCCTGCCTGCCCACTGCCTCTCCTGCTCATTAAACTATAGCTATTCCCTGTTTCCACTAGAATTAAATATAAATTTCTCTGCCATTTAAAGCTCTTCATAACAACCTAGGTTCTTCTTACCTCTCTGGTCTACTCCCCTCCCTGCATGATGCATCTATACTGGCCAACTTGTTATTTTTCAAATAAAGCAATCTATCTCCCATCTCAGCACCTTTGTACTGTCCCTTCCATGTCTGTAAAGCTCAATTCCACCCTTTAGTTTCCCTGGCTTCTTTTAAAATATTCAGTTCAAATCCCATCTTTTTTTTCTTTTTTGGAGGGGGGAAGGCAGGACAATTGGAATTAGGTGACTTTTCCAAGGTCACACAGCTAGTAAGTGTTAAGTATCTGAGACAGGATTAGAACTCATGTCCTCCTGACTCCAGAGCTGGTGTTCTATTCACTGCACCATCTAGCCACCCCCAAAATCCCATCTTCTGCAGGTAGACTTTCCAGGTCTTCCCAGCTGCTAGCCTCTTCCCCTCTGAAATTATTCCCATTCTTATTCAATATTTTTCCTCCCTCCACCAACACACATCACATTATAAATAAACCTACCCACACTCACATCTAATTACAATGTGAATTCCTTGAAGGAAGTAATTTTTGAGGGTCATAGGCAGGGTTCATAATATGATCTCCTAAATATGCTTCTAAATGAATACTAATGCACCATGGGGATCCTGGAACTGATCCTCCTTGACAGTATAATCCAGCATGAGTCCCTTCACTAGAGATCTTAAAAGTATTCCACACCAGGATATGTCCTTGAGAACCAAATAACCAAAGTGGCTCTGCTCCTAGAGTTTTAGGGTAAGGAAAACAGATTTCTAAAGACTCAGTTTGTCAGAACAGGAGGGAGCAGGAATGCTAAGACAGAAAGGGGAACTGGGTTGTTGGGTCAGTAGAGTCAGCAGAACCCCCTGGAAGGTAGCAGAATGACAATATCTGTACCAGGACTCTAAAAATGCCAGGGAGACTGAGATGCAAGTTGGGACTCAATGAAAATACCTGAAGGAAATTTGAAGAGATAGTTGTCAGAGGAAAGTCAAAGTAAGGTCAAGATCAACTGACATACCCAGGGAACTGGAGACAGGTCAGGATGATCTATTAAGGTATGGTTGGGCAGTTATGCTTTGTTAAGAGACAAGCTGCTCACCTTTATGCATCCACACCTGTGCTCTGGCCAGATTCTCCAAAATGTTCATGGTCCTACAGTGTTCTAACATGGTAGGGAATCACAATAGCATAAACAGCCAGCCCTGTGATGTTTTGTGCTTTATGAAGGGAACAGTGAGTCAGCCCTCAAAAAATAACCAAAAATAAAATTTAGAAACTGATATTTCACTGTTATATTTCAATAAAGAGTCAGCGAGGCATGGTGAATACAGAAGAGGATTCAAAAGGCAGGAAAAACCTAGGTTCAAGTTCTTCCATCTCTGACACATGCCAGCTGTGTCCCAAGGCAAGTCACTTCATTTCTCAGTGCCTAAGGTAATTCTCTAAAATTATGCTCACCTAGAGATGTGCATTTATAGGAGTTTCCTTAGACCAATAAAATCACAGGTCCGGTCAAAAACAGGCAAATGACACACACACACACACACACACACACACACACACACACACACACACACACACCCCTCTCACTCTCTCTCCCTCTTTAGATCTACCAGGGGGCACAAGGAAGAAAATATACGTTCATGCCTGGAATGTGTACATATTCAGTACAAGTCCCTTGATAAGAGGAAGTAATAGTTAGGGGGCTATGTGCCCCTCAGTATAATGTCTGACAAGGTTATTTGTCCAGCTTGACACAAGACTCCTTCTTCAAATTGCTGTTCTGGGTAGCTTCCATCTCAATGTGGATTCTAGCTCTAAGGAAGTAGTTCAGCATTTACTGGTTGCCATGACAACCAGGGGCCTGTTTCCTGATTTCTGGCTCATCACATAAGCAGGCTTACAAAGAACCTGGTTTCTGAGTCTGGAATCAGAAATGGGACACTCATAATAACACTCAGTACAAACGTTGTAGTGTACTCCTTTTTCTGAAAGTGTGAAATGCAAAGATATGATTGGTGCCAACGTCAAACGAATACAATTTATTTAGGCCTATGTCACTCTAGTTCTCCAACGCTATCAGCTCAGCACTTCTATAGGCAGCACCTATAAATGGGCATGGCCTCCTCCTGGGCTTTTGTTTTAGGCCATACACATTTAAAGACATATTAACTTCTACAAATCACAGCTTAGAATGTATCAACTCACACTGAGATGACAGAATTGCAGGTCTGGAATAAAGTGACCATCCAAGGCAAATCTATATGGGGAAGAAATCCCCTTCTACAACAAAACCGATCAGCAGTGACTGCACGAAGACCTCAAATGAAGTAGAAAGGACTATTTCTTGAGACAGACCATTCCACTCTGGGGGAGGTATAACTTTTTCTCTATAGGGAAATCATAAGTGGTCTTCCCAATTACCCTCAAGGTAGTCAAGGGCAAGGAGGATATTAATCTCTGTTGTTGCAGAAGAGGAAATCGCAGAGAAGGGTAATGACTTTCTCATAATAATCCAGCTAATCTGCCAACACCAGGGCTGAAACCCAGGTCTGCGCTTTATTTTTTTTGGTCTTTTTGGAGGGAGGAAGGCAGGGCAATTGAGGTTAAGTGACTTGCCCAAGGTCACACAGCTAGTAAGTGTTAAGTGTCTGAGGGCAAATTTGAACTCTGGCCCTCCTGACTCCTCCTGACCACCTAGCTGCCCCTCTGGTGCTCCTTTTACTATCCCAAGCCACTGTTTTACTTAATTATCTTTTTAAAATACACAAAAGTTTTAATTTCTAGATCAGGTTTTTTAAAAAAGTTAAACAACATCAGAAAATGGAAAAAGTAAACCACATCAACTGTCATTTCACAAAAATATGTAATAGCCCTTTGGCCAACAGGTGTTAAAGCAAGAAACTTTTAAGTATTCATTCTCTTTATTTCTTTTCCTATCATTCTCCTCCCCTTCTAAAGAGGTCTGCTAGTGCTACAGCCAATATACCTACGTTCCTCCCTGGCCTCCCCCTACCCCGTCCTGTTCCCACATCAAGCACCAGATGTTACAAATCAGTTATTCTACAAGACACCGATGTAAGGACGATGGCAGAGACCAAGAAGGATAAAGAACGAAGGCAACGAGCGTTCACTAAAACCTTCTGTGTTCCAGGTACTGTGCTAAGCACTTGACAAATTATCTTATTTAATCCCTACAATAACCTTGGAAGGAGGCAGGTGAAACTGGATTTGAGCATGTTCTCCTGAGGTCAAGTCAGACACTCTATCCACTGTGCCACCTAGCTGCTACCCACATGAAAAGATATCTAACGCATTTATATTTCGTCACGAGGACCACAACTTTGCTAAAGTCTTCCCTTGATACCTCATCAGAGGGTGAGGGAGAGGGTGATCCTGGGTTCCTGAAGCTATGCCCCCAGAGGTGACAGGGGTTGTGTGAGAGGAAGTGGCCTAGTCAACTTAAATTTTTTTCTGGTTTACACAGGCTGACAGCATACTCATGAACACCTCATTTGAGACTTTCTGTGGTATTAGGAAGTACCCTTTTCCTAGGTATTGGCTGATGACTGAGTCGTGACATTTGAGAGGATGACTTACTGAGCTATGGTATCTGGGATGACTAAGTAATGGTTAAGCTGTATCCTTGGACTTGTCTGTCCTTTAAAGACTAATAGGAAGAGCTGACAAAGATGAGAGAATCAGAACTGGGAGAGCTCTCCACAAAGACCAAAGATAGTAACTACAAAAAGAGAGTAAATTTAGGTCTCTGAGGCCCTGCGTACTGCCATAAACCTCCACCAAAGGCAGTAGGAGAGACTAGTTAAGAGAACAATTCCTGGAGAAAAAAGGCATCTGGGGATAAGAAAAGCAAATACCTGCCCCAGGAGCTAGAGAACAACAAAGGGCTGAAACATAAGGTGAAGTAGTAAATTCATGCCTCCAGAACTAAACTCCCCATTTTGTAGATGAGGAAGCTAAGGCTCATGAGGTTAAGTGACTTAAACACAACTAGTCTGTGTTAAAAGTCAATATTGGAACCCTGATGTTTCACTAGTCACAGAGTTTTTAATGTATCTTCAATTGTTTTAATGTTAATTTTATAATAATTATTTTAAAAAAAAATCCTGCCCATCATCCAAAGTCCTGTTCAGCATTGACTCTTCTATAAATCCTTCTCTTAATCCTCAAACAAAAAATAGTCTCTCCTTCCTACGAACTCAGAGCACTTTCCATCCCCTTAACATTTAGCAATGTATTACGTATTATTTGTGTGCATGTCCATAGAGCTATCAATAATTTCTTGAGGGCAAAGACCATGTCTTATACATTTTTGCACCCTCCTATAGCAAAGTCTTACAGAGCAGTATCTCAACCTATGTTTGTTGAATTTAATTACAATAAATGTTATTGAAAATCAGAGAAGACAGAGCTAACTCAATGTGACCTGAGGGAAAGTCAGGAGATAGTGTAAAGAAAAAGCTTGGGACCTGCTCTGCACCCTGAAGGGCAGGTGAAATAGGCAAAAATCAGAGTTGATATCAAACCCCACAAGTTTAAAAATGTAAGAAAAGCATTTCAGAGAAAGCAAGGAGCTGAGAAACCAAGAGCCAGATAGCTCAGGGCATAAATCAATCAGGCAACAACCATTTATTGTAAAGAATTTGGGTGGAATAAAGAAAATAGTAAAGGCAGCAGCATAAGAAAGTAATGAAAGTAATAATAGTAGTGGCCACAGAGACTGGTACGGATGGTGTCCTGGGCCAAAGGTGGAGGTAACACCTGATAATCAGATATACAACTTCTCCAAAATAGTTCTTACAGTTTAATATAAAGTATCCCAGTATATTACAAACTTAAATTGTATTCTTTAAAAACCAAAAATGCAATGTGAGGGGGAGGTAGCAAGGAGGAAAAGAAGAAAAAAAACAGAAAATCAATGCTCTTCATGCCATATTCACTTTTCAAAAAGACAGGTACTCCCAAGAAGCACAAAGCAAAGGGGTTTGGAAATATCAACATTAACATAACTGTGGCTTAGAATTAGAATCACTAAATACCTCAGCAAAACAGGCTCTTTTCAAGTGCAATGCCTCTACTTAAGAAGCACAGTTTTCTAATGACATTCTTTGCTAGAAGGTTGCACATTTAAAACTGAATGATGTCCAATAGGTATCACAAACCCAAACAAGATCAAAACAGAGTTCATTATCTTTCCTTAACTTTTTCCTGACTTTTTTTTTCTATTTATGTTAAAAGCATATGTTAAAAGCACTTTCTAGTTACGGATTCACAATCTAAGAGTAGTAGTCCTCCCTACTCTTCCCACTACCAATGTATATACAATCACTTTCCAAGTTTTGATGATTCTACTTCCACGATACCTCTACATCCATACCCTTCTCTCCACTCAATCTACAGGCACCCAAATTTGGGTCCTCATCACCCCTTATTTTAGACCATTTCAAAGAGCCTCCAATAGATTAAATGCTATTGATTGATTGAACTGGACTTTGTGAATACAAGCTCTCCAATTTTCAATTCATCCTTCACACAGCTGTCAATTTGATATTCCAAAAGTACTGAGACTGACCATGTCTTTCCCATGCTCAAGAAGCTTCAGGGTCTCCCTATTACCCCTAATATAAAATACAAATTTCTTTGTCATTAAAAGACTTTCACAAACTGGCTGCAGTGAACCCACTCTACACTTCAGGTTAAGTTGGCCTACTCTTCCAAGTACAAGGCAAGCCTTTAAATACCCCTTGTCTTTTACACGTTTCACCTATGCCTGTAATATATTCCTTCTTCCCCTCAAAAAAGTATAGAAAATTAAGGCTACATTTTACACAGTGCCTAAAATGCCACCTACTTTGCTCCTACAATTCTAATTGAGTTTTTAAAATTATATTTAGAAATTATTAAAGGGAAGAGAAAGTGGTTTAAAAGGATTATTGAAAATAGTAAAGTTGATAAATTTTATATTACTGCCTCTGTCGACATTTATCTGCTTCACAAAAGTCTTGAGTCCACTCAATCTGATTAAACTAATTCATTCAATATTTATTGAGTACCTAAAGTATACAAAGTCATATGTATAATAACAAATAACTGCTAACCTCCAACAAACTTACACTGCAGTACCATATGTGTTCAGCTATTTCACACAAATGATTTCAGAGATGAAAAGGACTTTAGAAATCAGTTTTCCCAGTGGAGAAACAGTGGCCTAATTCATCTAGTCATGTAGATTCCTGTAACTTCTCAGCCTCCTATTATACTACAAGCCCCACTCTATATCACATATAATCACAGCAAGCTGTTTAGTGAAACAATTAACAGCAATATTCTCAGTATGTATCTAAAAGGACACTTACAGGAACATCTGCCTTTGTCAGCTGGAAATACCATTAAGAGAATTCAACAGCGTCTATAAAGTAAAATCTACCAAGTCAACTGAAGGAAAAACAAACCGAAAACTCAAATTTTAGACAGGCTACTTTCTAATGATTTTCAAATAAAAGCTCCTAATACAAATTTTCACCATTAGGCAAAATTCCATAATGGAATCTAAGGAGTAATAACTTCTGAGGAAGTCCTCAGAACTTTTAGGCTGCCTCCCAAATTTGAATTTAAAATTGTTTTTTTAAATATTCAGAACACAAATAAAGTCAGATCTAAATAATTGGAGAAACATCAGTTGCTCATGGGTATGCTGAGCTAATATAATAAAAATGACAATTCTACCTAAATTAATTTACTTATTCAGTGCCATAATGTAATGTTGAGGAAATCTGAAGATCTTCCCCGCCCCTTAATAGGCCTATGTGATCACAAGAAGCCCATGGAGGGAGGAGCTTGCTCCACGTGAGGCAGAGCCGAGAGGGAGTGAGTCAGACTTGGAAGAGAGAGGAAGCAGGGAGAGCAGAGCAGAGCAGAGCAGAGCAGAGCAG
>JAQQSV010014142.1:0-12358 GCA_028646515.1 Pseudochirops corinnae | reverse complement strand
TAACTTTTTTTTTCATTGTATACCCAATTTATTGACCTTTTCTTTCTCTATTTTATTCGTGTAAGCATTATAGATTTTTAAAAATCCACTAAGAACTGCCTTGGTTCCACCCCATAAGTTTTGGTACGTTGTCTCTTTGCTGCAATTCTCTTGGGTGAAGTTACTGATTGATTCTCTGATTCGTTGTTTGATCCAGTCATTCTTTAAGGTTAGATTACTTAGTTTCCAAGTAATTTTTACTCTATCTGTCCATGGCCATTTATCACATGTAATTTTTATTACATCATGTTACATTTACTGCTTAGACCTTTCTGCATTGGATTGTGAAGTTTTTATGCCCTAATACATAGTCAGGTTTTTTTTGTAGGTGCTATGTTCCACTGAGACAAAGATGTATTCTTTTCTATCAGCATTCATTTTTTTCCCAGAGGTATACATCATTCAACTTTCTAAAATTCTATTCACCTCCTTAAATTCTTTATTGCTTATTTTGTGATAAAATTTATCTGGTTTGGAGAGAGCTAGTTTGAGGTCCCCCACTAGTATAGTTTTCCTCTCTATTTCTTCATCTAACTCACTGAACTTCTCTTGTAAGAATTTGGATGCTATATCACTTCTTATATTTCCTATTGATATTATTTCATTTTCCCTGGTACCTTTTGACATGATGTAGTTTCCTACCTTTTCTCTTTTAATTAGACCCATTTTTGTTTTGCTTTTTCTGAGATCAGGATTTCTACCCTACTTTTTTTCACTTTAACTGAGCATAATTTATTCTTATCCATTCTTTAGCCTTTACTCTGTGTGTATCTCTCTGATTCAAATGTACTTCTTGTAGGATTGTGGTTTTTAATCTAATTTTTTCTTCACTTCTTTGTTATGGAAGAGTTCAGCCCATTCACATTCACAGTTATGGTTAATAAATATGTATTTCTATCCTATTTCATCTGTTTATGAATTTCTCTCTCCTTTTCCCCTTTCCTTCCTCCCTAATATTTTGGTTCTGAGCCCAGCTCCCTCAATCTGTCCTCCTTTCTATAAGCCTCCCCTTCCTTTTTTTTTTCTCTTCTACCTATTACTTCTTCCTCCCATCTGCTCTTCATTCTATCCAATCCCTTCATTTTCTTTCCATGTTACCCTCCTACTTCCTATATGGTAAAATAAATTTCTATATCCAACTGTGTGAGTTTATGGTTCTCTCTTGAAAAAAATACAGTAAGACTAAGATTCAACAAAGTTCACTAGCCTCCCTCCTTTTGCTCTACTGTAATAGGTCTTTGTGTTTCTTCATATGATGTAATTTATCCTTTTCAACCTCCTTTCCTCTTCTTCCAGGAAAATCCTTTTTCACCTCTTAATCATTTTTTATATCATCACATAAAAGTCAACTTATACTCATATCTTCTGTTCTTCTCTTTATGCAAGCATCTTACATATGTGTATTATATGTGTGTGTTTATATGTGTATATATGTGTGTGTGCATATATACATGTATATACATATATATGCATGTATATATACATATATAATGTATATATGTGTCTTCATGCCACTTCTACGGTCTCTTTGGGATACGACTTCAAAAATTGTATTATTGGACCGAAAGGTATGCAAATATGTGAGGAGGGGAAGGGGAAAGGAGGATAAAAAAATATAAACAGGGGAGGGAATAGGATGGAGGAAAAGTCACAGATAGTAATCATAACTGTTAATGTGAATGGGATGAACTCTCCCATAAAACAGAGACGGGTAACAGAATGGATTGAAAACCACAATCCTACAATATGTCGTCTATAAGAAACACATTTGAAGCAAGGGGATATGTGCAGGGTAAAGGTAAAAGGGTGGAGTAGAATATATTATGCTTCAGCTAAAGAAAAAAAAAGCAGAGGTAACAATCCTTATCTCAGTTAAGGAAAAGCAAAAATAGATCTAATTGAAAGAGAAAAGGAAGGAAACTACATCCTGCTAAAAGGCACCATTGAGAATGAAGTAATATCATTACTTATCTTAAATGCACCAAGTGATACAGCATCCAAATTCCTAGAGGAAAACTCAGGGGAATTAAGGGAAGAAAAAGATGATAAAACTATAATAGTAGGGGACCTCAATATCTCCCTTTCTGAACTTTATAAATCTAACCTTAAAATAAAGAAGAAAGAAGTTAAGGAGGAAAATAGAATTTTAGAGAGGATAGACATGACAGATCTTTGGAGAAAACTTAATGGGGATAAAAAGGAATATACCTTCTTCTCAGTGGTACATGACACATACACAAAAATCAACCGTAGACTCTGGTGTAAAAACCTCACAATTCAGTAAAGAAAGGCAGAAATATTAAATGAATCATTTTCAGATGATGATGAAATAAAAATCACATGCAATAAAGGGCCATGGAAAGAGAGAGAAAAAAACTAATTGGAAAAGAAATAATTTAATCCTAAAGAATGAGTGGGTCAAACAAGAAATTATAGAAACAATCAGGAACTTCATTCAAGAGAATGACAATAATGAGACATCATACCAAAACTTATGGGATGCAGCAAAGGCTGTTCTTAGGGAATGTTTCATATTATTGAATGCATACATGACTAAATTAGGGAAAATGGGGGTCAATGAATTGGGCATGCAATTGAAAAAGCTAGAAAAAAAAATTGAAAATCCCCAATTATATACTAAATTAGAAAAAAAATGAAAGCCAAAGGAGAGGTTAATAAAATTGAAATTAAGAAAACTACTGCACTAATAAGTAAAACTAAAAGCTGGTTTTATGAAAAAAAAGACAATAAAATTGATAGACCTTTAGTCAATATGATAAAAAAAAAGAAAAAACTAAACCAAATTTCAAGTATCAAAAATGAATATACCTCCAATGAAGAGGAAAGTAAAATGATATTTAGGAATTATTTTTCCAAATTGTATGGACATAAATTTGACAATCTTTGTGAAATGGATGAATATGTACAAAAATATAAGTTGTCCTGATTAACTGAAGAGGAAGTAAATTATTTAAATTACTCCATCTCAGAAGAAGAAATTGAACAAGCCATCAGTGCTTCCTGGGAAAAAAATCTCCAGGACCAGATTGAATCAATTGATTCCAATATTCAACAAACAATTTGGGAAAATTGGTGAAGAAGGAGTCCTACCAAATTCTTTTTATGGCACAAATATGGTACTGATTGCTAAATCAGGGAAAGACAAAATGGAGAAAGAAAATTATAGACCAATCTTCCTCATGAATACAGATGCAAAAATTTTAAATAAAGTATTAGCCAAAGACTACAACAACTTATCACCAGGAATAATATATTTTGATCAGGTAGGATTCATTCCAGTAATGCAAGGATGAAAGCATATTTGGAAAACCATCCATATCATTGATGATATCAACAATAAAACTAGCAGAAAATGTATGATTATCTCACGGCCGCAGCTTTCACTGCTTCTGGCTCTGGGGGCAGAAGGCTGGACATGCTTCTCTGTCCCCCTTGAATTCAGCTGAGTTCCACGACCTTTTACTTTGTATTTGGTATTTATGGATTGACAGTTCTGGAAACCACCACAGCTGCTGGTAATCTACTCTATCAAATGTCCTAGCTGTGCTGGTCTAGGCCCCCAGTGTACTGCAATGAATACTTCCTGTCTGCCTGCTGGACTGCCTTCAGTGGCAGATTTGTTTTTCTGTCACTTTGTGGGTTCTAGAGCTCTAAAATTTCTTGAGAGTCATATTTTATAAGTATTTGAGGTGCTTATGGGGAAGTCATGGAGTTTTCCTGCTTCTATGCTACCATCTTGACACCTCAAAATCTTTTTTTTTTTTAATCATGGTTTTCAGGTAGACCAATAATTCTTAAATTAGCTCTCCTTGGTCTGTTTCCTAGGTCATTTGTTTTACCAATGAGGTATTTTACCTTTTCTTCTATTTTTCCATTCTTTTGATTTTGTTTGACTGGTTTTTGACTTCTCATAGAGTCTTTAGTTTCCACTTGCCCAATTCTAATTTTTAAGGAATTGTTTTTATTCTGTTCACTTTTTTAGCTTCTTTTCCATTTGGTGAATTCTACTTTTTAAGGAACAATTTTTCTCAGTGGATTACACCCCCACCCCCAATTTTGCCATTTTGTTTTTTAAGGAATTATTTTCTTCAGTCAATCTGTGTCCTTCTTTTTCCAAGTTGATGATGCTCTCTTGCATACTTCTCATTTCCTTTCCCAATTTTTCTTCCCCCTCTCTTTGACTTTTTAAATCTTTCTTGAAGTCTTCCAAGAAGAGTTTTGGGGCTTGAGATCAATTCATATCCTCCTTTGAGGTTTCAGATATAGGAATATTGAAAATGTTCTCCTCTTCTGAGTTTATGTTTAACTTTTCCTTATCCCTATAGAAACTGTCTATGATCATTCTTCCTGTTTTTCTTTTTATTCACCTATTTTTTCTGTTCCCTGGCTTTTAAAGTTGAGTTCTCTCACTGTGGCATATAGGGCACTATGCAAAACTTCTTTTGCTGTGGGCCAGGGGCATGGTCACTAATTTTGTGCTCTAGTGCCTCAGGTGCTGGCAGCTGGAAGTTATAGGTGTCTGGCAGCTTCCCTGGTGCTGATCTGGGGTCCTAGTGATGGTGTCTACATGTACTGAGGCTTTTGGGGTTTTTTTCTGCATTTTCTCATAGCTATGCTGATGAACATGGAAATATATCTCCTGGAGTAACATGGCCTGCCCAGATCTACCCTGATGCACTGCTAGATGAAATCTCTCAGCCTTAGGAGGTACCAGAACATGGAGATGTCGATCAGGACCCTGGGGAATACCTGCCGCCCCAGCATTGTCCTGATACACACAGTGATTATATGAGCTGATGTCTGCAGGTTCCCCAGGTTCTGCTAAGGCATTTGGGGGGGGGAGGGCAACTTGTTTTGGCATTTGATTGTTCCCCTACCTGAGGCTCATGATCTCCTGTTGGTTTGCTGAGTTGAGGTTTGCTGCTTGCTTGCTGGGACACTTCCTGTCATGGAATGTGTTCCCTTTTACCAAGCAAATTGCATCTTTCTTGCTGATCCACCATGTTTCCTGAGCTAAAACACTGTTCCACCCTGTCTTTTGATTGACTGTGCTGTTCCAGTGTTTTTACTTGGACACTATTTTCTGGTTATTTAGAGGTCAACATGGGAGAATGACAGCAATTTACTGCTTACTATACCATCTTGGCTGCTGGAAGTTAATATTCCTCTCCATTTGATTGATCTCATGATGTGCACCTAACATCTCTTCTGAACATAGATCTATCCATCTATCAACAAGCCAATACTATGAGCCTAGGCACTGTGCCAAACATTGAAGATATCAAGAAAAAAGTGAACCAATCTCTGCTTTCATGGAGCTTATATTATAACATGAGGAAATATATATACATATAAAAGGCACATATCAGTACTGATAGGACTTGCAGATCCCAGTATTATTAGTAGGAGTTACATTTATGAGACACTAGAACCATTAGTCAATTCATTGAAAAAACTCAATGAAACCAAGCAATTATTATAATAAAACCTCTCCCAACTTGATTTTGTTTTATTCCTCAGATGATTTTTTTTTGAAATTTAAATAAGATTTGTTTCTGTTTCTATGGAGAGTGGGGTTAGCTTGGAGAATCTTATAACCCATTCCTACCTAGCACATGTATTTCACATTATATTTTCAAAAAATTCTTTGAATACAAGTGAGCTTGAGAAATACTATTAAATTAATTCTATAACATGTTATATATGCATGTATGTATTCATGTGTGTTTATATGTATATGTGTGTATGCACACATGCACACAAACATACAGGTATATATGTATGAAAGAGAGAGAGATGGACAGACAGAGACAGAGACAGAGAGACAGAGAGAGAAGTGAGCTTATCATCTTTACAATTTACCACAATTTTCCAGACAATAGAATACAAATTACTTTGGTGATAAAGATAACCATTTGTATAAAGAGTAGATTTTCTCTATTCTTTTTCTTAAATGTAAAATCAGAAGGAACTGAGAAAATGCATATTAGTTTAAATTCCATGATAAATTTTCCACATTTAGGTATTTGCATCCAAGCGAACTTCCAATGTGTAAAAATTACTTGGAAATTGTTAGTGATAAGACATGTGATATTTATACTTTTTTGTTTCACATGTATTCTTTGACCTACCAGGAAAAAAGAAAAAAAAAACCAGCAAAGAAGATCAAAAGTATATTCTAAGTCTAAAATGGTTGTAAAGTACTATTTCTAAAGCAATAATCTTTTACTGCTATATTCATCAGTCTATTTCCTGATGGTTCCAGCAATATTTTAATGAATGAATGGTTGATAGTGACCCTTTATAGTGTAGATTACAGGGGACAATAGTATTCCTTTGCTTTTATATGGCCAATGTGTCAATTGCAATATACAAAGTTTGTGGTCTGTGACAAGTCTACTCATCAATTATAAGAGACATCTGATGCTTGTCCGGAAGATCATGTATTATACTTGATATGTTTGGCCAATATAAATGTTTAGCCAATATAAATATTTCAAACCAAATGTCCCACATCTTTTTCAAGGGCCAATACAACTCCTAACATCCCCAGCAATGTAAGATGAAGTATGAACATGTTGACATGAGATCAATCTCATCCCATTGCATCAGCAGACAATCCATCAGATAAATAGATTATGGGGTTGGAGGTAACATTTTTATTAATCTTCCATTTTACATCAGGGAACTTGCAAAAATGATCTGATGCATGATATAACTCAGAGCTATGCGGCAAAGTATATACCAAAATAACTCATACCTTGATTGCTCTGACAAAAAGAATAATGGAAAAATTTCTTTTTACTATTTAAAACAGAAATACAACAAATAATTGAAGAGAAATATGTATTTTCTTTAGTAAAACCAAGTTCCTGATCAATACTTACAGTGTAAGGTATAGAATTGAGGCATTTTCTGAATTGTTGTGACAATGTGGTATTTTATTTCAATTATCTAGATGATAAAATAAATTCTCCAAATCAGGGTTTTCTTTTAATAGACATCAATTCAGTTGCTTACAAGGATAGAAGTGTCTCAAGGACAGTTGTAACTGTACCTTTTAAGATGTGATATAAAATGCAATTTAAAATGTAAAAGTTTCAATTTTCAGGGGCAGACAACCAGTTATATGTCTGATAGCAGGGATGAACTCAGTGAATGTGGGTTGTACTGTTGCCAATCTGTAGAATTTTGGAATTTATTATCACCAAAGGAAAAAAAGAAAAGAAAAAGGCAGGGTAAGGGGGGAAATATAGACTTAATTGTGAATTACCAGGCAAACTCTATAGCCCAAATTTATCAGGTTAGTTCAGTTTTCCAAGCATTTATTAAGTGATAATTATGCAAGAATATGCAAGAGCTAGAATATAACAGTTCATGTGAAACAATTGGGAATTTTTTCTTTTTACAATTGACTTTTCTTTATTTTTAGTTTACATCATTCATTTCCATGAGATTTTTATTTACAAATTTTCTCCCCATCTTTCCCCTACCCACCACCCCAAAACAGCAATCCGACTGTCTATACCTTCCCCAAATCTGCTGTCTCCAATGTCCACCCTCATCTCTCCTCTCAATTTCTGGTAAGACAAGATAGATCTCCCTACCAGAGTGCCTGTGTATCTTATTACCCAGTTGTAAGTAAATAATAATAACAACAATAATAATTACATGTACATATATACATACATACATATATATATATATACATACATACATACACACCCACACCCACACCCCCATATATATAGATATGCTTAACAATTGATTTTAAAACGTTAAATTATAGATTCTTTCCCTTCCTCCATTGCCAGCCATCCCTACCGGAAAGACAAGCAATTCAATGCAGGCTGTACATGTGTAGTTACACAGAACATTTCCACAATGGACATATTGTGTAACACTGTCTATATTTCCCTCCTTCCTATCCTGCCCCCCACCTGTTCTATCCTCTACTTTGTCCCTGTCCCTTTACAAAAATATGTGCTTCTAACAACCCTCCTCCTTAATCTGCCCTCCCCTCCATCAAACCCGCTCTCATCCCCTTCCCCCATACTCTCCTATAGTGCAAGATACCCAGTTTAGAATGTATGTCATTCCTTCCCTAAGTCAAATTCAATGAAAGTAAGGTGGACCCATTCCCTTTTGCCTTCCCATTCTTCACCTCCATTGTTACAGTTATCCTTTGCCTATTCTATATGAGATGGTTAAGCCCATTCTGTTTTTTCCTCTCTCTGTTCATTCTATTGCTCTCCTGCCTCTCAATATCACCTTTTAAAACATTATCCCTTCCTATTGAATTGATCCTGTGCTCTCTGTCTATGAACATATATATAGACATACTCACATATGTATTCATATGCATATATACTCTCCTATATAGACATATGTATATGTGTGTGAGTGTGTGTGTGTATAAATATATTTGTTTACTTATATTCCCTTCACCCATCCTCATACTGAGAAGTTTCATGAGTTACAATTATCTTTTTTCCATGTTGGCATGTAAATAGTTCAACTCTGAGAAGTTCCTTATGAATTCTTTTCCATCTTTACCTTCTCATGTTTCTAGTATTTGAATGTCAAATTTTCTTTTCAGTTCTAGTTTTTTCCTCAAGAATGCTTGAAAGTACTCCACCTCATAGAATAACCATATTTTCCCCTGGAACATCTAACTCAGTTTTTCTGGTTAGGTGATTCTTGGTTTTAATCCTAGCTCCCTTGATCTCCAGAATATCATATTCCAGGTCCTTCAATCCCTTAATGAAAAAGCTGCTAGATGCTGGGATATTCTGATTGTGTTTTCACAGTATTCAAATTGTTTCTTCTTGGCACCTTGTAAAATTTTCTCCTTGATCTGAGAACTCCAGGAGCCTGGCTATAACATTCCTAGAAGTTTTCTTTTTGGAATCTTTTTCAAGAGGCTTTTGTTGAATTCTTTCAAATTCTATTTTGTCTTCTGGTTCTAAAGTATGAGGGAAATTTTCCTTGAGAATTTATTGAAGGGTGATTTCTAGGTTGTTTTTTTGATCATGGCTTTCTGAAAGTCCAATAATTTTTAAATTGGCTCTCCTGGATTGATTATCTAGGTCAGTGGTTTTTTTTACTTCCTATGAGATATTGCACATTGTGTCCTTTTTTTTCCGTTGTTTGGATCTGTTTAATAGTATCTTGATTTCTCATAAAGTCATTTGCTTCCATTTGCTCCAATATAATTCTGAAGGAATTATTTTCTTCAGTGAGCTTTTGAGATTCTTTTTCCATCTGGCAAAGTTGATTTTTAAGGCATTCTTCTTTTCATTGGCTTTTTGGGGCTCTTTTGCCATTTGAGTTAATCTGTTCCTTAAGGTGTTATTTTTTTCAGTCAGGTTGCTGCCTCCTTTTTCATGATTTTCTTGCATCATTCTCATTTCTCTCTCCAATTTTTCCTCCACTTCCCTTATTTAGTTTTCAAAATCCTTTTTAAGTTCCTCTATGTCCTGAACCAATTTAAATTTTTCTTGGAAACTTTTGATGTGGAAATTTTGACTGTGTTTTCTTCCTCCTGTTCCATGCTTTGATCCTTTTTGTCCCCAAAAAAGGATTCTAAAGTTGGATGGCTGTGCTTGCTTTCCTTTCTTTCCCTGCTCATGTTCCCAGCCAATTACTTGACTTTTGTACTCAGTAGAACTCTGTACCAGAAGGGAGAACTTTGTCCCAAATTGCTGCGGTTTTCACAGCTGCTGGGGCTATTAGGGAGCCACTGTCTCTATAGCCGCCACAAGCTTTCACTCACCGGTAATGTACCTCAGGACCACCACCCAAGACCATGATCCTGATAAAAAGGTCATGGTAAGAGTACTTAGCCTCTCAGTTGTCTCTTGGCCCCCCTGCAATCTGCAGCCAGGGAGTTCTGAAGCAGCCTCATGCAGGTGGCTGCAGGTCTGCTGCTTTCTTGCTCTTGAAGCAGATGGCCAGACCCACTCCTTTCCCCCAAATATAGCCAAGTTGAACTGACCTTTCACTTTGTCCTTGTTTCTTACAGTTTGATAATTCTGGAACCAGTGACAGCTACCAGTGATACACTCTACTGAAAGCTCCTGAAGCTTGTCCTGGCCAACCTGAGGCTTCATTCCTGTGTTCAAGAGTTGCTCTTTTCAGCTCCCAGCATGCTGCAATGGACCCTTCCTGTCCACCTGCCTGGCTGCCTTCAGCAGGGGCTTTGTTTCTCTGCCATTTTATGAGTTTTATAGCTCTAAAATTTGCATAGTCATATTTTATAGGTATTTTAGGTGATTATGGGGGGAACTCCCAGAGTTCTCCTGCTCCTAAGCCACCATTTTGACTCCACCCCCCCATGAATTTGTTTTTCAGTGAAAGTATTTGCATATCAAAATGAGTAAAGTGGAAAGCAGGGCTTGGTTCATTATTCTGTTTATTGACCAGATATCAATAGATGGAGTAATTTTTTAAAATGCAGTTTAATATTAAAAATCTATCATGAGTAGACACATATGAGTATACACACAAATATAATTGTGTATATGTATGCATCTATGTATATATGGGCATAATATAATGGCAACCAGAGAAGTACTTAATGCCTTGTTTGGCATCTTATTTAGGTCAAGTTTCTTTTAATCCTTGCCCATGGTTATATCAGGTCTTTGTTGAGAAACAGAACTTGTGAACCCCAGAACTTTTGAACCCCTTTTGCTGATGCAGTTGGAAGGGGAGCTAATGATCATATATAAGTAAAAGTCCAAGCTGGGAGAGAGCAGAACTGAGAAGAACTGGGAAGAGAACTCTTGTGGTGGCAGAGTTGAGAGGGAGAAAGCTTATGATATCACGACACTCTGCATGTTCTTTCTATGTTGATTATTTTGTCGTGCTTTGTACAGAAGCCCTGGGACATTGCTGGAGGCCCTAATAGAGAAATTTCTGGTTGTTTCTTTAAAGAAGTCCTGGAGGAAGGTTTTGGAGTTCCTGGGACTTTGCTGATGATTTGTGTTGAACTCTTGGACCTTCTTTGTGGGTCTGTGATGATTTCCATGTTAATGATTTGTGTTCACTTCTTGGATCTTGTTGTGATTCTCTGTTGGTTTCACATGTGGATGGTGAATTATTGACAGCCCTGGAAATGTCAGTGAATATTGTTGTGGTTCTATTGGAATTTGTCTTCCAAGGAATAGAAACTTCAGGGGACTTGAAATGGACTGCCTGCTGTGCACTTGGATGGGGAGTGGAAACTGGATGAGGAATTGGACAAGGAGCTGGGCAGGGAGCTGGGAAATCCCTACCTTTGAATCAAGGTGACACTTGGGTGTATTTAGGTAGGGGCTAGGACCATGGAAGAGGTACCAGGGAATCTGAGACCCAGCCTTGAGTTAAGGTGAAAAAACATTGTCTTGGATAGTCACTTAGTGATAAGATAATGCTTTACTGTCACCTAGGGGTGGGCAACTTTGACCTTTGAACTTTGTGTGCCTTAAGGAAGTCTACTCCGTAAGGATGGTTGGGTTAAGGACTTACTGAATGATGTCTTAGTTTAAAACTATGTGATTGCTTTGGTGAAAACTATGTGGCCACTTTAGGAATAACTTGTTATGCTGTAACATTGTGAATGGTGTCCTTTTGTTTCTGTCAATGGTTTTTCTTAGTTTGTTGCAGAATAAATAGAGAATTCATGGTGGGGGTGGAGCCAAGATGGCGGTGTAGGAACAGCAAGGTATGGCAGCTCCCACACAGCCACCTCAAAATATCCATAAAATATGACTCTAAACAAATTCTATAGCTCTAAAACGCATACAAATATACTTTCTGCTGAATGTAGCTAGTCTAGGAGGGACCATCTCAGTGTTGGGAGCCAAAACTAGCCCAGCCTGAAACCGCGGCTTAGCCCTGGGGATGGTTTGATGAGCTGAGCTGAGCCTCAGCTAGAGCTTCAGGAGAGCAGATCTGCAGCATTGTGGCCGTTTCCAGAATTATCAAGCCATAAGAAAAAAAGGACTAAGTGAAAGATCAGTGAAACTCAGCTACAATAGGTAGAAAAAAGCGGGTCTGCCCAAACTGCCTCCAAGGCAAGGAAGCAGTAGAAGGATTCTGAAGAGAATAAATCCTTCAAAATTAGAGTGGAGCATATGGAAGCAAATGACTCTATAAGAAATCAAGGTACTCACATCTCACCAGTCAGATTGGCTAAAATGACAAAACAGGAAAACGACAAATGCTGGAGAGGATGTGGAAAAATTGGAACAGTAATGCATTGTTGGTGGAGCTGTGAATTGATGCAACCATTCTGGAGAGCAATCTGGAACTA
>JAQQSV010014141.1:0-12358 GCA_028646515.1 Pseudochirops corinnae | reverse complement strand
CTTTTCCCCCTGGACTAGGTAAATAATATGTTTGATTAAAGTAAGCTTGTTAACCCATTTTGAGTTGCTTTCCTTTAGAAAAGCAGATCTAAGAACCTGTGCTAGTAGCCGCCCTAGGTATGCTAGGGTGCTTCCTGTTACATAAATATAAGCAAATAATAACTTTATTTAAGAAAAAGAAATGAAAGTACCTGGACCATATAATTAACTCCTTGTAGAAAAGTTTTCAAGGCAGTCTGATCTGATGTTATGTCTTCAACATCTATAGAGATGCTCTAAGAAATATATTTTTGAACCACATTGTTTCTCTTCTGTAAAACCTTTATCTCTAAAACTTCCTTGAGTTGAGTTCCAGGATAAACTTTCACTCTGTAGATCAGCTTATATACTTCTTCAAAAAATCATATAGTACTATTTGCTTAATGTATTTCCTTTTTTTTTTTTTTAACCTGGTACCAACTCCAACCAAAATTAAATGCCTAGTTATGATAAAAGTTCATTTTAGGTGCTGGTAACATCTATTCTTTTTTCTCCTTTTTAGCTAGTGGCAATTCTCTTCTTATTCCTACTTGTTCCACTGTACATTTTATAAAATTTTATAAGCCATTTCAGATGATTTGGGGAGGGGAAATTGAATTCTAAATATATTTTTTAAAGATAGCTGAATTTCATTGACAAATAAGAAGTCTGAGAATCCTTGCTTCCATCAAATGCACTGTGTAACAGTATCAGGGTGGGGCAACTAGATGGAACAGTGGATAGAGCACCAGCCCTGGAGTCAGTAGAACCTGACTTCAAATCTGTCTCAGAAACTTATTAGTTCTGTGACCCTACGCAAGTCGCTTTTTGCCCAAGCACCTCAAGACAACAACAATAAACAGTATCAGCACAAACTCTATGACGAATGGAAAAGTGAGGCAATGTTTCTGTATTTTTTTATTCTTTCCCCCTGCCACCATCTCTTTTCTCTTCAATTTCCTTTCCTTCAACCTATGCTCCCCCAAGTTGCCCAACTCTAGGCCTAGTAGCAAGAGGTCTTTAACCATCAGTCATTCCCAAGCTTCTTTCAAGGTATAGTGGAAGAGCATTGGAATGAGCCCTAAAAATGCCAGACTTGAGACTATCTCTAAATAGTTGTGTGACTCTCAGAAAATCTTTTGGCCCTCAGTTCCATCAATGATAAAGAAAACGTTTGGTCAATGTTTCTCAAGTTGAAAAACATTAACTACTCCTTGATAAGGATTATGTTGTAGGACAAAAAGGAGCTACATTTGTTGGTTGGTTGGCTAGTTGGTTGGTGGATGTTTTAGGTTTTAAGAAATAAGGATCTTTGGTAGGAAACGTTCTGCTGATTAGTAAAAGTGTATTATGGATCCTAGTCAATCCATTGAATGGACCACAATATTTCTAGTTCTAAAATGTAGCGGTGCTATGGTTGTTTAAGAAACAATAACACAAAGAAACAATGTTTAATTTGTCTGTATCTCAGTTCCTGTTACCACCACTACCACCACACATGCAGAGAGAAAGAGAGAGAGAGAGAGCGCCAAAGTGTCAGTTATATAATCTATTACCATAATCTTTAAAATGGAAAATTTTTTTTAAATCTCTCCTCAACTTTAGATAATACTGGCATGTTAACTGTGGCCCTCTTAGAGATTCTGGCATGTCTATTTAATTTAGAAGACAGATACTAATGATGTAGATTATTATGTTAATAATGAGACAGCTGTATCTAAACCCCAAATCTAGCTACCACTTAGATTGGTTCTTCGTATTTTTTCCAGTCCTTGTGCACACTGGGAAATTCAATTGTATTCCTAAATCCTATTGTGAGTCCTTGGCATTTTCCCAGGATATCATATAATAAATTTCCAACCTCACCAAATACAGTTTTCTTTTCTTTTGCTTTGTTTTTAGTCTAGTCAAAAACATAAGACTATTATAGTAAAATCATAATAAATAGTATCTGGGATTATGGAGTGAGGTATAAGAAGCTTTTTGTGGAAGCTAAATAGGTCAGTTATCTGTTTGTTGTCTGGAAGTTATCAGGCAGAAATAATAGGCAATTGAATTATATAGCATGGCTGAGTTCATTCACTAAATGAAAGAAAATGCTGTCTTAGTTTGTTTTGAGTCTTTCAAGCAAACTCTAGCCCTGAAAACTTAGATTTGGATGGCCCTTCCAGAGATAAAGAATAAATTGTGGAAGAAGGAAAAAAAGTGAATTTTAAAAAAAGCTAAACCTCTGTTATCTCAATCACATCCACAAAAAATTTTCCTCTATTAAAGTTACATGCTCCAATGTATATGATTTTCATTAAAAGAGGAGTCTGGTCTGGTGCCCTGGACCTTTTACTTAGCATTGGAAACCTCTAAATTTAGTGCTTAACTAAAATGCTGACTCTAGTCAGTTATATATGAACTAGAACGTGGCCAGTTACATTAGACCGACTTGATTTATCCAAGGCCATTCTAATGAGTCCCAAGTGGCAAATATGCTATTCCCAGTGATGTGGCCATGTAGGTGAGCTATGATCAATCAAGTGAAGCAAATACTACAATCCTGTCTAATTTGGCCATAGTTGTCTAGACAATGACTTAAAAAAAAAAAAATCTGTGGCTAAAAGAAAGTAAGAATGAATATCCATTGGCCTTTCTTACATGGAAACATTGACAAACATAAACATCCTTGCTGAAATTCATCTCATTACTCAAGGTTTCCTTGATTTTATTCTCATAATCAAAGTTGCAGCATATACACAAGACAATTTTAAAAGAAGAAAGAAAGTAAATAAGTTGAAGTTCTTGCACAATAATGATAATAAGGTTGAGTATATACAGCATTCACGGATAACAAGCCAATTAGCTCAATGGAACTCATTATAACTGGTTAACTGGACTTACCATTTTTTCCTCTTTCCTTGTTTTTTATTCATTTAAAAAATTATGGATATCTTTTCTATTTATATCATATCCACTTCTGTATATATGCCTTCTTCCACATATCCATAGATTAAGTCTTTCTTATGTTTAAAAAAGAAAAAGAAAAAGAGTTGGGGAGAAAAATAAACCTACAACACATATACCACATCTGACAGTGTATGAAACTTTCTACACCCATTGTCCTTCACCTTCCTTACGAATTTTAAAAGGTGTCTTTCCTCATATCTCTTCTGGAGTCCAGACTGGTGCTAGTAGAGTGGGGAGGATTTGATTAGAACACATTAGAATGGTGCTGTTGTTGTACTCACTGCCCAATTCCACCAGAATTCCTCACATGCTTGGGGTAGATAAAACCCTAATACCAGTGGGTTTGAGTTCTGTCAGTTACCCTCAATCTGGTTTGGCCCATCTTCCAAGATGATTTTACTGGGGTGTAGTCACTGAGCATGCTATAGTTTATTGGAGCCATGGGTGAGGGTTGGGTGAAAGGTGGACAGCAAAGTTGGATAAGCAGCCTTGAAAAGGGCTTGGCAAGCCCTCACACCAGAGCAGGTAAGGGAATAAGTATTTGTTAAGTGTTTATGATGTGCCAGACACTGTGCCAAGCACTTTACAGATATAATTCTATTTGATTCTCACATACACATTTTAAAGTAGATCCTATTATAATCTCCATTTTTTTCTGTTTTAGGAAACTGAAGGAGGCAGAGGTTAAGTAACTTGCCTAGGATCTTATAGCTAGTAAGTATCTGAAGTCACATTTGAACTCATCTTTCAGGGCTCTATCCACTATACCACCTAGCTGCCTAATTGATGATTGCTTGATTTCTCCTCTCACTAAACTGACTTAAAGGTAAAAGGAAGGTAACAAGGAAAATGGGTTTTAACCTAAATGCAAACAAATACCTACACTTTGTTATCACTTCTTTATCTGATATAACTTGTATTTGTTGGATTCACTGGAGAAAAAAAATCAGTGGATTTTTTTTTCTTTCTTCTTTCATTGTTTAGACTCTACAGTTTCCCCATGTATTTCCTTTTGAAGTCCTTTCAGTTGTCTTCAGATAATTTTTGCTTGCCTAAATGTTTAAGTCCCCAAACCATACTCACCTCCACTTTCTCCTCCTCTTCTGCCTCCTCCTCCTCCTCTTCCCTTTTTCTCCTCTTCTTCCTCTTATTCTCTTCTTCTACTTCCCCTTCCTTCTCCTGCTCACTTCGTCCCTTTTCCTCCTTCTCTCTATTGGAAGCTAAAACCAGACTCTTTCATCCCACACAACTACCTAGTGTTGAAATTTTTCAAGATCTCGACTTGCCATGTAATTGAAATTAAGACAGAGGAAAATATAAGAAATAAAAAGAATGCAACTTCACAATTCTCCTCCCACTTGGCAGCCATCCTATCTTGTATTATATGTTTCAGTAAAAAAAAAAAGAAAAAGACCTCTCTCTTATTTTGGTGTTATATTTTAGCCCTCAAGAAAATCTCACTTCTTCTTCCAACTAAGACAACTATTTCACAAAGACTATTAAGTCTTTTTGCCATCATATCTTTTTGTTATGAAATTTAAAATTTGATATATCTTTTGTAATATATTTCTAGAACCATTATGCAAAAATATCATTTCAAATAATTACATATATATATATATATATATATACAAATATATATATAAATCTCAAAGTAAAAACTGTCAATGTGCATATTAACCAAGATGAAAGTAATAATATCCTTTCAATAAATGGTCCAATTTATCACTGCCAAAATGCATAAATGATACCCAAGTGCTTTCTAAGCCTTCACACTTTTGATTATTTGAAACAAAAGCTTTAAAAATGCCAAATTATAAATTAAAGTGATTGTTTGCCAAAATATCTTCACTTGGAGATTGTTTCTTTACTAGATTTACTCTCTTGGGTAGTATGTATCATAAGTTACTTAGATTAATCAACTCTATTTACAAACATACCACTAAAGAACCATTCTCAAAATTCAGGCCATGGATTCCATCAATTGCCAAATCCTATAATTCTTCCTTCCTCAAAAATCTCTCCCATCCAGACCCTTTCTCTGTTTACATAGCCTGTAATATTGACTACTAATTGTCATATCTGCTTCAACTCTCTCCCTTACCCAGTGCATCATGTGTACATCTGCCAAAATGACTCTCATCAAGATTTTGATGATTTGATTTGATGATAGATTTGATCTTTTCACTTCAGCACTCAATAAACTCAAATGGTTCTCTGGTGTCACCAAACTAAATTATAAACTTCTCCCTTCAACTTTTAAAGCTCTTTACAACCTGACCTATTCTTCCAGTCTCTTTAACCATGATTGTCTTTCATGCCTTCTATGCTTCAGCTAAATTAGACTTCTTCACATTCCTCAGGCTCAGTACTCTCTCATCTTCATTCTTTTGTACTTACTATTTCCTTTGCCTAGAATGCATTCTCTCCTTACCTCTGCTTCATAGAATTCCTTTCTTCCTTCAAGTTGTTATTCAAGCACCAGATTATACATGAAACTTTTGTTATTCCGTCAATTGTTTATTCCCTCCTTCCCTAACTATGCTATATTTAACAACTTGTATTTATTGTGTATATCGTGTATGTATATTTATGTTGTGTATACTTAAGATTGTGTATTTATTTCACATATAATTCTGAATGTATATGTTGTCTCCCTGATAGAATATATTCTCCTAGAGAATAAGCAGACTTTCATCCTTTATATTTGTTTTCTGAGCACCCAGTAGATTACCTAGCATGCTATAGGCATTAACAAGTGCTTATTGACTAACTGATATTAAACGTGTTTCAATATATTTTTCTTTAAATGCATTTAAATATATTTAAATACATTTTACATCTTAAATACATTTCATATCTTTCAAAATCTAATCTTGATGTCAAAATGAATTGTCTATTTAATATTAATTTCTGAAGACTTAGATATATAAACAATTTTCAAATGCTCAAGTATTACAACAGAAACATTATAATATCAATGTAGGTCCTCCCTCCAACCATACAGATTATTACCCACCCTTGCCAGAAAAACCAGTGTAAAACTCACACATATCTGACCATAAAAGGGAAGAGAGGGGGAGCCAAGATGGTGGCACAGAAGCAGGAAAACCCCATAAGCTTTCCCATAACCATCTCAAATACCTATAAAATATGACTCTAAACAATTTTTAGAGTGACAGAACCCACAAAGTGACAGAGAGACACAAATCTCCCACTGAAGGCAGACTGGCAGGCAGACAGTAAGGGCCCATTGCAGTGTGCTGCGATCTGAGCCCAGCCTTGTGTGAGCTCGTGGTTTTAGCTCCAGGTTGGCCCCAACTAGCAGTGGCTGGAGCTAACTTCAGGAGAGTGGATTACCAGCAGCAGTGGTGATTTCCAGAATCATTAACCTATTAATGTCAAAGACAAAGTAAAAGGTCAGTGTGGACTCTGTGGGAACAGGGGGACTGAGAGTGTGGTCTGACCACTGCCCCAGGCTAGAAGGAAAAGTGATGGAGACGCTGCAGCTATATAGTCCCCTACACATGGCTGCTTTAGAGCTCCTGGCCTGCAGATCCTGGGGGGGATCAAGCAAACATATAGAGGGTAATCTCTCTTGCTTTTTAACCTGCTTGGATCTGGATCATGGTTTTGGGTGGAGGTCCAAGGGTGTGTGATCAGTGAGCCAGAGCTTTTGGGGGCTGTAGAGAGGGCACCCAAGTAATAGCTCTGGCAACTGTGAAAACACCAGCAATTATGGACAAAGCTCCCCTCTCTGGAAGCAGAGTTCTACTGTGGCAAAGAGTTCAAAAATCAAGTAATTGAGTGGCAACATAAGCAAGCAAAGGAAACAAAGCAAGCACAGCAATCAAACCTTAGATTCCTTTTTTGTGGACAAAAAGAATCAAATCATGGAACAGGAGGAGGACAACACAGTCAGAACTCCTGCACCAAAAGCTTCCAAGAAAAATATGAACTTCTTACAGGCTGTGAAGGAACTAAAGAAAGATTTTGAAAATCAAGTAAGGAAAGTGGAGGAAAAATTGGTAAGAGACATGAGAATGATGCAATAAAATCATGAAAAGAGAATCAACAATCTGACTAAAAAAATAATACCTTAAAAAATAGACTAACCAAAATGGTAAAAGAGGCCCAAAAAGCCAATGAGGAGAAGAATGCCTTAAAAAGCCAAATTTGCCAGATGGAAAAGGGATTTCAAAAGCTCACTGAAGAACATAATTTCTTCAAAATTAGATTGGAGCAAATGGAAGCTTTATGAGAAATCAAAATACTATTAAACAGATCCAAACAAATAAAAAAAATAGAAGACAATGTAAAATATCTCATTGGAAAAACCACTGACCTGGAAAATAGATCCAGGAGAGATAATTTAAAAATTATTGGACTACCTGAAAGTCATGATCAAGAAAAGAACTTGGAAACCATCCTTCAAGAAATTCTCAAGGAAAATTGCCCTGATATTCTAGAACCAGAAGGCAAAATAGAAATTGAAAGAATTTACGGAGTACCTCTTGAAAAAGATCCCCCCAAAAAACTCCTAGGAATATTATAGCCAGATTTTGGAGCCCCCAGATAAAGCAGAAAATATTATAGGCAGTGAAGAAGAAACAATTTGAATATTGTGGAAACACAATTAGGATTATACAAGATCTAGCAGCTTCAACTTTAAGGGATCAAAGGGCTTGGCATATGATATTCCAGAGGTCAAAAAGTTAGGATTAAAAACAAGAATCACCTCCCCAGCAAACCTTAGTGTAATGTTTCAGAGGAAAGTATGCTCATTCAATGAAACAGAGGACTTTCAAGCATTCTTGATGAAAAAAACACAGAAGAATAGAAAATTTAACGTTCAAATATAAGAAGCAAGAGAAGTATGAGAAGGTAAACAAGTAAAAGAAATCATAAGGAACAGGGAAACTAGGTGGCACATTGAATAGAGCACTGGCCCTGGAGTCAGGAATGACCTGAGTTCAAATCCAGCCTCCAACAACTTAACACTAGCTGTGTAACCTTGGGCAAGTCACTTAACCCTAACTGCCCAGACTTCCCCCCTCCAAAAAGCAAAAAAGAAAAAAAAAACCATAAGGAACTTAAGTTTAACCATTTACATTCCTACATGAAAAAGCAATAATTGTAACTTATGAAACTTATCTCAGTATGAGGATAGTTGAAGGGAATATAAATGTGGGTGTGTGTATGTGTATATGTGTATATGTACATATATATGTGTATGTATGTATATATCTATATACACACATACATACATATATATTCATATGTATGTATATATGAATACATACATATGTCTATATAGGAGGGTAAATGTGTGTATGAATACATATGTGAATGAGTGTATATATGTGTACAGGCATACATGCACAGAGGCACAAGATCAATTGAGTAGAAGCGATGATATTTTAAAAATAAAATTAAAAAGTGAGAGAGGAATATAATGAGAGGAGATAGGGAGAGATAGAATATGGTAAATTATCTCATATTAAAGAGGTAAGGGAAAATTGTTACAATGGAGGGGAAGAACAGGAAGGCAAAAGGGAATGGGTCAACCTTACTCTCATTGAATTTGGCTTAAGAAGGTAATAACATACACTAAATTGGGTATTTTATCCTACAGGAAAGTGGGGGGGGATAGGGTATTAGAGAGGAAATGATAGAAAGAAGGACATATTGGGGGGAGGGTAGTTAGAAGAACACACTTTTGAAAAGGGACAGGGTCGAAGTAGAGAATAGAACAAGTGGGAGGTGGGATAGGGTGGAGGGAAATATAGTCAGTCTTTCACAATATATCCACTATGGAAATGTTTTGTGTAACTGCACATGTACAACTTATATTGAATTGCTTATCTTCCCATTAAGGGTTCATGAGAGGGAAGAAGGGAAGAAATCTGGAGTTCAAAGTTTTAAAATCAAATGTTTAAAAATAATTATTATTATATCATTGTTATTATTATTATTATTATTATCATTATCATTATTATTATTTCACATGTAACTGGGAAATAAGATATGCATTGGGATAGGGAGATCCATCGATCTTGCTCTCCTGGAAAGTTGGAGAGGGTATAGGGGAGGATATAGAGAGAGCAGATTGGGGGAGGGGGAATTCATTGGGATCGCTGTTTTGGAGTGGTGGGTAGGGGACAGACAGGGAGAAAATTTGTAACTCAAAATCTTGTGGAAATGAATGTTGTAAATTAAAAATAAACCTAAAATTTATTTTTAAAAATCTGACCATAAGTTAACTCTGAAGATAATTGTTAACATGCATTCCCAATTTTCCATTCCATTGGTTATCCCTCATTCTCACCTCATGACAAACTAGTGTTCTTTTTACTCATAAACTTTTTCACCATACCCTTTATACATTTTCTCTTATCTAATTTTATATTTGCAATATGTTGCAGCCTTCTCATTCTTGCATGAATTTCTTCCTTGTCCATCTTCAGTTCTTCAATGACTGCATTGTTGAATGCCTTAAAACCATGCAACATCTCTAGAAGAATATTGGATTTTAAAAAGATGGTTCTTTGTTTTAGGAAGAAACTTGGGCTTTTAAAAAATAACTTCAAAAATTCTACCTGAATTAATTGATTTATCCAGTGCCATACAAATTAAATTGCCAAAAATTATTTTATGAAGTTAAAAAAAATAACAAAATTCATCTGGAATAACAAAAGTTCAAGAATGTAAAAAGTATTATTGAAAAGAAAATAACATTTGAAGGAAGGTGGTTTAGCAACACCACATCACGATCTGTATTATAAAGTAGTAAAAATAGAAATAATTTCATACAGGCTAAGAGACAGAGTGGTGGATCAGTGGAATAGTTTGGGTACACAATACACAGCAGGTAGTGATCATAGCAATTTAGTGTTTGATAATTGCAAAGATACTAGCTTTAAGGACAAGAACTGACTGACAAAAATTGCTCCAAACACTAGAAATCAGTTTGCAAAAGATAAGTACTGGTCAAATTTCACATCATCTACCAATATAAGGTCAAAATTATTTAAACATAATGGGTGATATTGTAAACAAATTGGGGAGTATGGAATACTTTATCAGTCAGATCTATGTATAAGGGAAGATTTTATAACCAAACAAGAGCTAGGGAGCATTATATTAAAGTTAGAAGTTTTTTCACAAACTACTCCAATGCAGCCAAGATTAGACAAAAAGCAGAAAATTGAGGGAAAATTTAGAGCAATTTTTTCAATAAAGGCCTTATTTCTCATATAGAGAACTGAGTCAAGTTTGTAAGAATACAAGATGTTTCCCACTTGACAAATGATCAAAAAATATGAATAGGCAATTTTCAAATGAAGAAATTAAAGCCATCAGTAGTTATATAGGGAAAAAAGTTCTGAATCAAAATTGATTAGAGAAATGTAAATTAAAAGAACTCTGAGGGACCAGTTCACACCTATCAAAAGAAAAAAGGTAAATGTTGGAAGCAATGTGGGAAAATTGGAAGACTATTGCGCTGTTTGTGGAGTTGTGAACTGATCCAAACATTCTAGAGATCAATGTGGAACTATGTCTAAAGGACTATAAAATTGTGCATACCCTTTGACCTAACAATAGCACTACTAGATCTGTATATAAAAAAAGTTGTTTTGTTTTGTTTTGTTTTTAGTGGAAAAAAGGAGTGAAATGTGCAAAAATATTTATATTACCTCTTTTTGTGGTAGCAAAGAATTAGAAGTTGAGAGGATGCCCTTCAACTGGAAAAAGATTGAATAAATTGCAGCTTATGATTGTGATGGATTACAATTGTGCTATAAAGAAATGATGAATAGGAAGTTTTCAGAAAAAAATAATGAAAGATTTACATGACCTAATGCGAACTGAAGTAAGCAGACATAGACAAGCATTGTATACCGTAACAGCAATATTATGTGATAATCAACTTTGAACAACTTAGCTATTCTCAACAATACAAAGATCCAAGACAATATTGAAGAACTTTTGATGAAAAGTGCTATCAATCTCCAGACTGGGGGGGAGGGGGGGAGAGAGAAACTGATGTATTCTGAATGTAGATCAAAGAATAATATTTTTTTATTTTTATATCACTTTTTTGGTTTTGTGTTTTGTTTCACAACATTCCTAATATGCAAATATGTTTTGCATGTATAATTCATATCCCAATTTTACATTTCTGTGGTCATCACAACATTTAGCACACTGATAAATACATTGTAGGTTCTCAATAATTACTTTACAATGAAATAACATTGACAGAATATTCCATGTCATTGAAGGATTGAAACTGGGCAATGAAGAAATTCATGACAAGAATGAGAAGGCATTAGAACAAATTTACCTTTGTGTAACATGCGTTATAGCAGAACTGACTGTAGTTGGAAGTCTAATAGGGCTGAAGCATTAGACATCCAGAACAATTATAAGTAATTAGACAATGGAATCATTCAGTGCAATCAGCATATTAGAGAAGATTACATTTTGAGCTATTGCTTTACTTCTTCCTCAATAAATTGTGAAAACTCAGAAAGCTGCAGCACTTCACAATAATTCATAAGCTACAATTTTTCCAGTCTATTTCCATAATAAACTTCAGGTATTTTTCCAAGATCCTTAGGTTTCTTTTTTCATTTTTATTGCATATCTTCCAGTAAGGTGGGAACTATGAGAAAGGAAAGGCTCATCCCCTCCCCTTCCATCACTATCTTACTTCCTTCCACCTTGGCCTGTCTAAGGCCTGGAGTTGAACAGGCTGAGGAAACAGTCTAAACTGAGCAATGGCAGCCTGAGGCCTGGGATTAGTGATTGAAGCACTGTTTATTATAGTGTTTATATACTTGATAATATGTGTAAAACTAAATTTTTGCCAACCATTTTTATTAGGTTTCTATACTCATTTTTATGTATTGACAAAGTTTTTGAGGGTTAAAAGTTTGTGGTTTTTATCGTAAGAGTTTGAGTAACACAGTGTTATTTGGGAATGCATATGCCCCATTAAATAGAACTACTTGCATTAAGAATGTAGAATAAAATTTTGTTTCCTTTTCTTCCCTCTCTAACTTAATTCCTACCAGAAAATAATGTCTTAGAAAAGGGAGCAATAATTAGTTATAAGAGCCCCTAATTTACTGTAATTTATAGGTAAAATTTTTTTTAATTCAAAATTAATTTGTTCCACAAAATGAGACTCCCAACAGCCCTAAAAATTACTGTACAACTTGGAATAAGAAATGTAATTTTTGCCTCTAACATTCAGAAGCTGAGGCATGGGTTACAGTGACTTTAGTGCAACTAAAAAAAATAAGATTGGAAGGGATTGTTATGGTCATTTAATTCATTGGTTCTAACGTTTTCTTGTCCTCAGACCCATTTCAAAATC
>JAQQSV010014140.1:0-12358 GCA_028646515.1 Pseudochirops corinnae | reverse complement strand
TGCTAGATCCTGTGTTATCCTGATTGTGTTTCCACAGTATTCAAATTGTTTCTTCTGGGTAGCTTGTAATATTTGCTCCTTGATCTGGGAACTCCAGAACCTGGCTATAACATTCCTAGGAGTTTTCTTTTTGGGATATTTTTCAAGAGGTGATCCGTGATTTTTCATTTTCAATTTCTATTTTGCCCTTTGGTTCTAGAATATCAGGGTGATTTTCCTTAAGAATCTCTTGAAGGATGTTGTCTATGCTCTTTTTTTTCATCCTGGCTTTCAGTTAGTCCAGTAATTTTTAAGTTATCTCTCCTAGATCTATTTTCCAGGTCAGTGTTTTTCCCAGTGAGATATTTCACATAGCCTTCTGTTTTTTTTCATTTGTTTGGATCTGTTTTATAGTATCTTGATTTCTCAAAAAGTCATTAGTTTCCATTTTCCCCAATCTAATTCTGAAGGAATTATTCTCTTCAGTGAGTTTTTGAAATTCCTTTTCCATCTGGCAAATTCACCTTTTTATGGCATTCTTCTCCTCATCAGCTTTTTGGGTCTCTTTTGCCATTTGAGTTATTCAATTTTTTAAAGTGTTATTTTCTTCAGTATTGTTTTGTGTCTCCTTTTGCAGGCTTTGACTTGCTTTTCATGATTTTTTTGCATCGTTCTTATTTCTCTTCCCATTTTTTCCTCTACTTCTCTTACTTGATTTGCAAAATCCTTCTTAAGCCCCTCCACGGCCTCTAACAAGGTCATATTTTTCTTGGAAGCTTTGGATGCAGGAAGTTTGAATTTGTTGTCTCCTTCTGGTTTCATGTTTTGATCCTTTTTGTTCCCAAATAGGATTGTATGGTCTGATTTTGCTTCTCTGCTTGGTCATCTTGCCAGCCAATTCCTTGATTTTTTAGCTCTTTGCCACAGTAGAACTCTGCTTCCAGAATGGAGAGAGCTATTCCCCAAATTACTTGGGTTTTTGCAAATGTGGTCAGAAGTCTGAGGAGGGTTCCTTCTCTACAGCCACCCAAGCTCTGGCACACTGCCACACACCCCAGGACCCCCACCCATGACCATGATCCAGATCCAAGCAGGTCAAAGCAAGAGTGAGTACCCTCTGAATGGTTGCTTGTTCCCCCTGTTAAACAGTCACAGGCCAGCAGCTGCAGCTGCCACAGCTCCACCCCTTTTTCCCCAGGGGCAGGGGCTGAACCACATTCTTCAGTCCCCCTGTTCCAACAGAGTTTCCCACTGGCATTTTACTTTCTCATTGGCATTTTGGGTTGAGAAGTCTGGAAACTGCCACAGCTACCAGTGATTCACTCTTCTGAAGTCTGCCTTGGATGGTCTGGGCTACTGGTTGCACCCCCCCTCACCCCCCAGGTTTGGAGCAGCTTACATGGGGTTGTACTCAGCTACCAGCTCAGTGTAATAGACTCTTCCTGTTGGCCTGCCAGGCTGCCTTCAGTGGGAGATTTTTTTTCTCTCTGTCACTTCATGGGTTCTGTAGCTCTAAAATTTATTTAGAGTCATATTTTACAGGTATTGGAGGTGGTTGGAGCCAGAGCCCAGATAAGTTCCTGTTTCTACTCTGTCATCTTGGATCTGCCCCCTACAAATATTTTTATGCATATAGGTCCTTTTTCCTCTTTCTTTGATCTATTTGGGGTAAAGACTGGGTAGTAATACTGCAGGTTCTAAAAGCTTTTGAAGCATATTTCCAAATAACTAACTCTCTTCCTTCTGTATGCAGCCATCCTTAGTTTAAAGTTTAAGGAATTAGATACCCACAAGCCAGTTATTCCCTAATTTCCCCACTTTTATAGCTTCATTTTATACATTTTCTTTCCTGAATATACTGATTCTTGTTGGCAGTAATTGCCTTTTTAAAAATATTTAAAATGTGGCCCTAATACTGTTATTATGATTGGTCCCCAGTCATCTTCATGCCATGCTCCTGAGTTTGAGCCTCTACCTCTAATCACCCTGCCTGCCACATGTCCCTTGTCTTCTAATAGGTGAGAGTCTAGCCTGACTCTGACTCTCCATATTGTGGTTCCTAGCTATCTTCACATCACATGATCATTCCAACAAAGGATATGCCAATAAATTACCATATTACCTTACTTACCAGCCCTTTGACTTCTGAGACTAAAACGATCTTCCACAGTCAACACTACTCATGTGTGTTGCTTTCTCCTAGTAGAATATAAGAGCCAAATGACAAGGACTGCTTTCCTTTTGTATGTGTACCTTTAGTGTTTAACACAGTGCCTGCTATAGAGTAAATACTTAATAAATGCCTTTTTGATCACGTAACTTATTCACTTCATTCACTCATTTACACAGAAAAAAGAATGAGACAAAGTAAGCGCCTTAACAAATTCCTTCTTGAGGCAAATATTATCTTGAAACAAAAACTAAGAAGTTATAAAGCAGATGATAATTCATAGGGTCATGTTAATAATGAATATTGAGCAAATATTAAATAAAATAATTAAGCAGGAAATAGCTATATATGAATATGTATCATCTATACATATACATACATACATGTACATGTAACTGTGTGGGATGTAGAGGTGTCATGGAAAACTAGTACCTCTAGTGTAATGACTGCTGAGCCCTTTTCAGGGCTGCCTTCCACCTTTTGTGTCCACCTGCCACTCAACTCTCACCTGTGGCTTTAAGAAGCTGTAGCATGCACAGCAGCCATACTGCAGTAAACCATTTCAAGAGACTGGCCAAACCACATTAAGCATAACCAATAGGCCCCAAATTCATCAGTGCTGTCTATGCCAAGGATGTGAAGTCTTCCTCTGACAGTAAAGGTAGATGTGAACAATTTGTTTCAACAGACACTGTAGACAACAGAAACAAGTGGTATGAAGTGCTTAGACCTTGGCTAGACCTTAATGATGTCAAGGTCACCTGCTACATCCTGAACCACTGCCAGTTGTCTGGACTTTCATCTTGCCTCTGGACTCTGGTGACTCTGAAAGAGAGAATGAGGCCAATGACAAACTATGCCTCACTTAAAACCACTTATGCACAAATTAAAAGGCATTAGCCCCTGCGTGTTTTAACAGCCTTTTTGAAGTCCCACAATGATCACTTCCTAGTGTGAGGTAGGGGTGCTCTAAAAATTGTTTGCTTCACCTAAACTAACCCTGCCCTCCTTACTGATATTGGCAAGGATCATATCCTGTAGTTAAAACACATTAAAAAGTCCAAAAACTTTTGTGATGATGATTCTACTCACCATTGTCATATGACATGTGTACAACCTCATGGAAAACAAGAAATTCAGTACATATTAAAGACAATCAGCTCTTATTGCACGACAACTCAGCAGGTATCATATCCAAATAGTGACCCTGAGTGAAACAAGGCTGGGAAAAGAAGGCCAGCTTACTAAAGTTCAAGTTGGATACATGTTTTGTTTTGCTTTTCTGGTGTGGCCACAATGGAGAGTGCAATGAATCTGGCATCAATTTTGCAATCAAAACTCATCTATTCAACAAGTCTTTATGCTTCCCAAAAGGTGTGAATGCAGGCTAATGACAATGCAGTTGCTACTTGTAAGAACGAACCATGCCACCATCATCAGTGCATTTGCTCCCACCATGATGAACCTGGATGAAGTCAAAGAAAAATTTTATGAACACATGGAGACACTCATTGTCAATGCCCTAAAAGAGAACAAGTATGTAATTCTGGGTGTACTTGAAGCCGGAGCAGGCACAGATTATGAGACATAGCAGAGAGTCATGGGGAGGAATGCAGTCAGAAGTAACAACAAAAAGTTACTTGTTACTGAAGACTTGTGCATTTCATGATCTTCTCATCATGAACATTGTCTTATGTTTACCTAAATGCAATAAAATTGCATGGGTGCACCCTTGAAACAAACTATTGGAATTTAATAGACTATGTCATTGTAAGGAGAAGAGACAGACAGGAAATGAGAGTGATAAAGATGATGTGCAGCCTAGAGTACTAGACCTATAACAGACATTCTCTCCAAGCTAAACATTCATAGTCAATAAAAGTAGTGGCCCCAAGACAAGACAACTAGAGACTTATTGTCAACAGATGAGACAACTCTTCTCAGTATGAACAGCTTGTTGCTTACTTGA
The DNA here is from genome assembly GCA_028646515.1 of Pseudochirops corinnae. NCBI lineage: Eukaryota > Metazoa > Chordata > Mammalia > Diprotodontia > Pseudocheiridae > Pseudochirops > Pseudochirops corinnae. The sequence continues at coordinate 8,240 of JAQQSV010014140.1, read as the reverse complement.
AGGAAAAGCTGACCAAGGTCTTTGATACTGCCAGTTAGGACAACTTGTGGGAGGTCATGGCAAAATTTCGTTTCCTTGAGAAGGTCATCAGTGTTGCATGTAAGTTTCATAACAGCATGTTTGTGTGGATTCTGAATAATGAATGATGGTCTTGTGTTTCCCCAGGCACCCATGGAGTGAAGCAGGGTTATGTGTTTTCGCTTATGCTTTTTAGAATGATATTTTCAGGAATGATCTCAAAGGCCTTCATTGAGGATGAAAATGGCATCAAGATCAGCTACCATACTGACAGTAATTTATTTAATTTGAAAAGGCTACAAGCCAAGAATAAAGTGGAGGGAGAGTTTGTGAGTGACTTTTTGTTTCCAGATGACTGTGCACTCAATGAAGCCTCTAAGGTTGAAATGCAAAAGATTATGGACCAATTCTTTGCTGCTAGTGCTAATTTTGACCTAACAATCAACACCAAGAAAACAGAGCTTCTCCACCAGCCAGGACTATACCATCCCTATGTGGAACCATCAGTTATAGAAAAATGAGAAATTTTTAATGCTGCAGATAAGTTCGCACACCTTGGCAATATACCTTTCAGATGTATATATAGATGATGAGGTTAACACACACATTGCCAGAGGAGCTCAGTGTTTGCAAGACTCTGAAGGAAAGTGGGGGAGTATTAGGCTGCCAATGAAACTGAAAGTCTATCGGGGCATGTAAAGCCAAGCATGAGCAGCTTTCCAGAAGACCACTGTTGTGGACAGCCTTTCAAGGTTCTGATTACACAGTACAGTGAATACTCTATTTATTCAATAACAAATCAGAGCAAAATATTCACAGAAAGTCGTGGTACAGCATTCACAATGTTACAACTTATCACAGAAAATCAATATACAGCATTCACAACAACTTATCACTAAAGAGGCCACATAGTTTTCACCACTGTGGTCACATAGTTTTGAACAAAGTACAATCATTTAGTCAATCAATCACTTAGTAACTCAATCATTCAATAAACTCAATCGTTCAATCATCCTTAAGGAGGTTTGCCTCCTTAAAGGTCACAAAATACGAGAGTCCAAGTACTCCACTCCTGTGTAGTACATTCATTTAGTCAATCACAAAGTCCTTAATTCAATCACAAAGTACAATCACAAATAAATTACAATTCCATCAGTCACTACTCAACAGAAAATAACACAATTCAGCAGACAGGGCTTCCAGCTGTCTGACCGTTACATCCACACCTCATTAGTTACCAAAGAGGGAAGCACCAACAACTGGGTTTTAAAGCCAGGGGGATCAATGGCTACCTAGAGTCTCATCTGGCCAAATAACATAACTCTTCCCAAAGTAAGTACCAAAGAAAAACCTCACATCAGGGTCAGTCACTATTCAGTATTCACAGAGATGTCTTTTCATCTTGACTTGGGGTAGACTCTCAGATTCCCTGGATCCCCTTCCATGGTCCCAGATCCTAACTGGATTCATCGAACTGTCACCTGAGTTTAAAGGCAGACAGCTCTCAGTCCCTTGTTCAGCTCCTCATGCAGTTCCTGTTCCAGCTAAAGCTCACAACATCCAGTCCACCTTAACTCCTTCACAGTCTCCCATGAAGTCAAGGCTCAACTAAGCCACAGAAAGGTTCATACAAAGTACCAGTATCACAGTTATGCTTCCTCAGTCTTTGGCAGCTCCAGCTGGTCCTGGGAAGTCTTCAGCAGCTCCCAGGAGAAGCTGGTAGCTCCACAGAAGCAGTTCCAGCTGGTTCTCAGAATAAAAATCATTTCACCCAGGTTCCCAAAATCAAAATAATTTTCTCCAGCCTGGGTCTTTCCTCTTCAGCCTCCTCAACAGAAGCTACTTCTGCCTTCATGAAACTTATCCCAAGAAGTTTTGAATTTGCCAGCTGGGGTGTTTCCTTATACACAATATTGCTCCTCCCTATTCAGCCCTTTCCTGTCATGTTAGTAACCGTGGTTTCCTGTTCAGCCCCTTCCTGTTACATCAGCAACCTTCTGTTCCTTTAACAGAGGCTTAATTTGAAACTAGGTGCTAAGTACCTCTCAATTTAGCAATAAAAAGGGATCTTCAAATTTTATTACCATTACAGGGTATTATACTGACTTCACTGTTATATGCCTGTAAAACCTAGACAGTGTAACCTTGTCATGCCAAGAAATAGAATTACTTCCATCTGAATTATCTTTCATTTGAAGTGTCTTAGGAAGATTCTGAAGATCACCTAACAATGTCATGGACGCTGAGGTCCAGTGAAAAATATTGATAATAAAAAATATTTTAAAAATGTTTCAAATAATTAATAAAAATTTTTAAATATCAATATAAAATATTTCAAACTCATTTTTATTCCGGACTTTTATGATGACATTCCTTTGGACAGAGTTCAAGATGGACCAATGTTTTATGAAATTCTATTCTACTTTGAGAAAATTATAGAAAATTCTCTTAGAAACATGTATGTATAAATGTGTTTGTGTGTTTTTCTTTATATAGAACAACCTTCCCTGAACACTGTCACTTTAAATATATTTCATTTTCTTCCTATTAGCTGTTCCATTTTGACTTGAGATGACACACACTGGTTTCCACAAGCAATTCTGCTTTGCATAGAGCTTAAGGGTGTCATATCCCACGTTTCTAATTGTATGAGTAGAAATTTATTTATGTATATGGAGGCTGGACAAATCCTTTCTGATACTCTCTATAGACTCATTAGATATGATTCTTCATTACTTCTGAAAGAGAAGGTCTATAGATCAAATATGTAGTGCTTCTTTCTCATCAATTTACCAAGGTAACCTTCGAGCATTGGCAATTTGGAGAAGATTTTCTTTCATTAACTTCTCCCAATAATCAGTACATATCAAAAGAGATTTTTTTTATAGTAGAAGCAAATAAAGGTGCCTTCAGACAAAATCATGGTAAAAAGAAAGGATGTAGAATCATCTGTGTTTGCAGATAGATATAGATATATACACACATATATACATATACGTACACGTATATATATATACTTATATATATACGTGTATATATGTATATATTTATATATGTATATATATATACACTATATATACACACATCACACACAAAAATAAATAAATAAATAAATAAGTATACACACCCAATATTTTTCTTCTTTACACAAAGCCAGTGTCATAAATACTGAGAATATAGCTAGAGAAATAAATGGATGTGCATCTCTGTTTTAGTCATGAAAATACAAATTGATCCATATTCTCAAGAAACTCTCATTGATCCATTCTTCTCAAAGGAATCAGATTGGACTTGATGAAAATCAAGTCCTGGGTATCAAATAATTTAGACCTCTGCATTTCCAATCATTTAAAAAATTATTTACATTTTTAAGAATTTTAGGGAAACTATGTTTATGTATTACTAATGGTGACAGTAATTAACCTTTTTGGTTAACTATTATATAGAGTTTATAGACTTCTGTACAACAGATCTATGAAGTAGGCAATGAAATTATTATACCCATTTTACAGTAGAACAGTGGGATGCACAAAGATATCAAATAATTTGCCCAAGGACAAAAACGTGAGAAGTGTTGGAGCTAGAACACAAACCTATGTGTTTTCTCATCCAGCTACATTCTCATTAAAATAAGCCATGATCCCCTTATTCAACAGTATCCCTCACTTCATGAAGTAGTCTAATGTTTGCATTTTCTTTACCTAAGTAAAACCACACTCTCTTGCCTCATCAACTCACTTCATTTATCCAACTTATCTTTTTAATATTAAATATTTTATACCTGTACTCAAATGAGGCCCAACTCTTGAAGTCCTTTACATAAAACAGCTTCATTCCCATCTCTGTACATTTCCTTTGCCTTCTCTGTTCTTATTTTGAGAACTAGCTTGACATAATGGTATAGAGACTATATGTACAGTCAAGAAGACCTTGGGCTAAATCCAACCTGAGACAATGAGCAGATTTTTGAGTCTCTGAAGCAAATTCTACCTCTGAGAACCACTACAACCACAAGAGATAGACATTAAATCTACCCTCACCAAAAATCTACTTTCATTTGATTATTGTGATTAAAGATGAAGCTGAGATGCAACAGGGAAGAAAGGGAGAAGAGAGAAACATACTTGTTTCCTCCCCATCATTAAATCCTTGTCCATGCTCATATCTGATTCCAACTGAAGACACAGAGTCTAGACAGAGGTAGAGATGGTACAATTTTCCCCTTACTTGAATCAGCCAACAGCCAGAGTTCTACTTTTATGAAGGGGTTTCATATCCTGGAAAGGGCATCGATAAGCTGAAGCAGAACTAGGAGGAGGAAGGAAAACTGGAGGGTGTAAACACTCAAGACCAAGTAATAAGAAGATTTGGGGGCCAAGACATTGCAGATATTAATCCAGGAGAGGAAAAACCTTAGGATAACATGACTGAAGAACACAGCATAGGGACACAGAAGGAATTATACTTTACTAAAAATTTAGAGACCAAGTAAAACTATCAGTTCTGTCCTGTGCGAAATTTATATTTCTGATTTCAAGTTCCTCATATAGTGAACTAGATGATACCTAAGGTTTCATTCTTCTCTAATAATCTCAGGAGGTTGGGAGACTTCAATTGAAAGTTTAATATGTGTTAATAATGCAATGTAGTTGGTAAGAAAGTAAAACAACTAAAGAAAGGTTTGGTGAAAGAATGAATAAATACAAAACATACATTAAGAATTTACTATGTACAAGTACTATACTAAGAAATGGAGATATAAATACAAAATTGCTCTTAAGAATATAACATCTTAAGAGGACATATAGGGAAGTGGAGGTCAGGAAGACATTGTTTTGGAAATTTACAGGAATAAGGAAAAGATAGCTGGGGTATACATAAAATGGCATAAAATTGAAAGGTCTTAACAAGCCCAAAATCAATCCATAAAAAGAGGCACAATAATAACATCTATCTCACAAGGTCTTTGTAAAGCCCAGGGGAAATAATATAAATAAATAATTTTAGGGATATGGATAAGGAATGGACTTGTGGTTACACTGCTATAGAGAACCCCCTGCACTGAACAGATCAGCAAATTTTGTGCAACTTATTGTCTTAGAGAATGGCATAGACACTGAAACGTTAAGTGAACAGCCAAGGTCACACAAGTAGGGGTTAAAGGTGGAACTTGATACCGAGTCTTTCTGGCAATAAGGTCAGTTCTTCTTCATCTGCTGTACCATGCTGCCACTTTATACACAAATCACATTACAAACTTTAAAATACTATAAACACTTGAGCTATAAGGATCTTTCTCACTTTCTGACTTGTCAAACATTTCTTTTCTGTGTAGCACATTTGGATTATTATTTCCTTCCAATTATATTTCAATCTTGCATTATCCTTTAAATATTTTATTTGTAGAAGTCATTTTTCTGACAAGCACAAAAACTTCTTGAGAGCAAGGGCCATTTCATATACTTCCTTTATATCCTCCCCATTGTCTAGCCTAGTGTTACCCAAGATCACCTAAGGTAAAAATTGCAGAGAAGTTTCAAAGAGAATATCATGCAAATAATGTATTCATATGCAGATTTGCATATTTGTCTGTGTAGAAAACACAGAAATACTTTCCTTCCAAAGATATTTCACTTTCTTCCAATTATTTCTTTGAATTGAAATGACAGATTATAGTTTCCTCAAATTATTCTCATTTGTTTAAGTGTTGGTTGATATCCACCAAGCACCTAAATTTGTATTCTATAGGATAATGATAAAAATTTGTCTTCAGAGTTTCCATTACTCTGTCTCCATCTTGAAAAAGCTCCTACCAGCCCACCTGTATCACATCCATGGGTTAAGTACCTTCATGTTACATTACCCTCAAAATCCTACCCTTGGTATCAATCCCAGATGCCCTAGTTGATAGAAAAACAATAATTTGAGGATGAAAAAAAACATTATTTCTTTATATGGGCAGAGGTACTGATGTGAAGATAAGAAATCTTTATTTTCCCTTAAGGCAGCAGTTTTCAACCTGTGAGTTGTGACCCCTTTGGGGGTCGAACGACCCTTTCACAGGGATTACAGGGGTCACCTAACACCATGAGAAAACACATATTTCCGATGGTCTTAGGAACCAAGATACTGCTCCTCTATCCATTTCCAGGTGGGTCTGCCCACATGCAGATATGCCTACATATGAGAATTAAAGGGTCACAGCATTAGGAAGGTTGAGAATCATTGCTTTAAGGTCAAAATTATCTGTTTTTGTAGACACAGCCTGATAATTAGTAAGACTCTCACCTTTTATCAGGTTTAATAGCAGCCTATAAATCTAAAAGTCTGTTACTGTTTTCCTAAACAACACGATTGACAGCATTTTTCATGTTCTTATGTATAGGACTGTTTTTATTGAAGCTCAGACTCAAATCATTTGCATATGTCTACAAATGCCCATCACTTTATTTAGATTATTCAAAACCTTCCAAACCTTGCAATTTTCATCTTTGTCTGGAATTATTTATCTGTCTCTAAGAGTACTTCATTATCAAGGCATGCAGAATTTCATCCTCATACTGAACTTAGAATTTGCTTTCTCCATACATAGATAAGAACTTGTCTTTAGAAGTTCAGCACATTTTTTAAGCAGTCTTAGGAAAAATACAATTACATACATCATTTCAGTTTCTTTCTCCTGTATATTTGCAGTTTTCTGATAAGAAGATACTGTAAAAAAAAAAAAAAGTAAGGAACTTGGGCAAGCTCTTTTTGTTTCTCCACTATCACATAGGTTTGAAGTAGATTATAATGGCTGATGTGGAAAGCAGCATGATGTATTTCCTTTTTATTTTAAGTTGTATTTTTTCTCTTAAGAAAATTTTATATTTTTTGATGGCTATTATTTTTACTTCACATCTACGTCTAAAAATATTTCCCTTATAATCAAAATTATCATCATCATCTAAAATTTATATAATATTTATTATATGCAAGTCATTGGGCTAAATGCTTTAGAGTTATATCACTCATTCTTCACAACTCTGGGAGCCAGGTACTATTATGCTCATTTTATGGATTAGGAAAATGAGGTAGAGAAGTTAAGGGATTGGCCTCAGTGAGTGTCTAAGATTATAGTTGAACTCAAGTCTTCCTGATTCCTACCTATGTTAAAAACTATTTTCTATATTAAATATTTACAAAAGACAGATGAAAGCAGTTGAGCAAAACTAATTTATACATTGACTGGACAAGTTCATTAATACAGGCCATATTCCATCACCTTTACTATGTAGCAAGTAAGTTTTCTAAGCATTTTCTCAACTCTTCTTTGGGTCACACTTGGTTATAATACACAACATTTTAATGTATTTTGGATATAGTTTCCATTATATTGCTATATTTAACTGTGTATAATTGTTTCCCAGTTGCTTACTTCATTTTTTGCTTATTCTTTCTTTCTTTTTTTACTTTAAACCCCATACATTTTGGAAAATATTCTTAGCAGTAAGATCTCTGAATAAAAAAAAGTATGAATATTTTAGTAATGTTCATAGTATAAATACAAAAAACTTCCTGTGATGTTTGGAAAAATTCACAGATTCTTCATCTCTGTATTAGTGTCTGGGTACTTTCTTTCACTGCCCCTACTACCATATCTCCAAGACTGACTATTCCAATCTTTTGTCATCTGGGACAATTTTTGTGTTGTGAGGTAAAAACAGAGAATTATATTTACATCAGTAGATTTCCCTATAATTTTTCATGATTTTCTGATTTTTGAACTTATTTTTCTTATAAACAAAGATGGAAGGCAGAGAAAGTTAAAAAAAAAAATAGAATAACTGATATCCCAGAAAACATATGGCATTTATCTCAGGAAATTTCTAATTGTCTAATTCTATCATGACCAATGAAACATAAATGGTAAGAATTCACAGGATACTTGCAAATAAAAATGAAAGTTTTAACATTCTGCAATACATCACAAACTCCAATACAATAGTGATAAAGAAACTGGCTAACAAATATCTGTAAGTATTATAGAAAAAAATGAGGTTGGGTAAGTATTCCATATCATATGCCAAAATAAATTCCATGAGAACCAAAGGAGAGATTAATAAAATTGAAAGCAAGAAAACTATTGAACTTATAAACAAAACTAAGAGTTGGTTTTATGAAAAAACCAATAAAATTGATAGACACTTAGTCAATATGATAAAAAAAAGAAAGAAGAAAAC
>JAQQSV010014139.1:0-12358 GCA_028646515.1 Pseudochirops corinnae | reverse complement strand
GCCCTAAAAAAGAATATTTCCCAAGTTTAATTTAGAGTATTAAAAAATCTCCCTACCATCTTGTTCTCATATTTTCTTATTAACTTTCTGTACTTACTACATCATCAAGATGCTATCAGACGAAATAAAGATTGCAAAGGAGATGACACTACCACACCCTTCTTTTCTCTCTTACATATAATCTCTTTCCTTAGGCTAATACTCCCACTCTTCTCCTACCACTTCCATACTCATATTTTTTGTTTTTTAAATTGTCAATTATTTCCATCCCTAATGTTTATGGTTTTCCCCCTGGTTACTCCGTTCCATTCCAATCAAAAATAGCCTTACTTGGATTCTTTGAAATGACTATGCAAATAAATTACTTCCTCATTTTCTATTCTATTACAAGTGGCCCTAAATTCTTGAGAAGAGAGTCAAGCATAAATTAGGGGTAAATAAAAAGTCCATTATAGCAGAAGCTTATATAACAAGTTCAGAGGCTATGTTTTTTAACATAAAGAGATTTAGCTGAAACTCTCCAAAATTAATTCTTAAAAATATATGCTTACTGAATTGAAGTACTTGTTGAACTCAATTTCATATTTTAAAATATGTTTGATACCAAGCCAGGTCATCTGATAAGGCCATGTCTATCTTAATCGCGTGCTTTGAATGGGTGTGGGGAATGCCTTCCTAAATAAAGCAAATAATGGTCAGGTTCTCACTCCTCCAACCAATTATTTCAATAATATTAATCTGTTCAACAAATTTTCTCATTAAGCTATATACAGAATTTGTACTAAATTCTGGAGAAGATTGTACTCAAATGGACCAATTATCTCATCAATTTGAATGTTTATTCCAAGAATGCAGTTCACAATGTATACATGACTGACCATCCTCTATGACTTGTCCATATTCTGTCTTAAGTTTATGATTCACCAAACATACAGAAAACCTTTCTTTCTATCCCATGATAGGACAAGGATACTAGCAGAGGATTCAGACTGTCTACCAGGTGAACAATCTAACTTCTTATGCCTTATATATAAAGGAGGCCCCGAATAAGCCTTTCATATATACTTTTTGGCTTGTATATTTCCTTAATGACATCCTTTACCATAGTTCTTTGAAGTTCCTTATTTGTTATATATTGCAACCTGCTTGAACCCATCGTATGTCTTTCTCTTGTTCTCTGTTTGATACTTATTTTTAATCCTTTGGAGAAGTTCAGGACTTGCAGCACTAACAGAATAGTGATATTTTTTAAAAGATGGGTCTTTTAAAATTTAGACATCATTAAAGGACCTCTAAGATTTCTTCAACGCAATCAAACTGGCGATCCTCTTCCTCCAATTTAATTCCAAGTCGAATTCAATGTCCATCTGTACTCTTTGTCCCAGATATCTATACTGAGGGACAAACATTATGGGTTGTCTTTTTAATTATATGTAATAATTTGAGCAAAACATTCTTGATATATTTGGTTTTTCCTGTATAGATGGCTAAATTATTTTGAATAATCATGGATTTCTTCATGATCTCATTGATTTAGGGCTGGAAAGGATGTTAGAAGTCATTACGTCCAATCCTCTTTACATATGAATAAACTGACTCCAGAGAAATGATCTGTTCAGAGTCCTAGAGCTAGTAAATATCCAAAGCAGGCCTTCTTGACTACAAGTCTAATGCTCTATCAACTAGACCATCTTCCAGGAGCTGCTGCAATGGTCAGGAGCTCACTGAAACCAGCACAAAATCTTGCTTAATCAGGAACAACTAGAGGACCTCACCGTACACAGGGAATTCCTCTTCAATATGGACTCTACACTAGATCTCCTTCACTATGGTGGTAAAAACCATTGATAGACAGAAAGACAGATATGTGTGTACATATATATATTTCTAATTTATACCTTTGTCTTTCAAAGGATCTTGAAAAAATCTGATAGGATGAGAAATACATTTTTAGAAAAGAACCATTAAGGTGGAGGTTTGCTCTCCTGATTCAAATGCTTTTTCATAATCAACAACAAATAGTGGAACCTTGCCTTCTCTACATCTTGCAGTCAATTATGTGACGTAAAGAAGTAGTCCCTTGTGGCCTACCATTTGTGAAAATCTGCCTTTCCTACTAATACCCTCAATGCACATACAGATGATTCTCATAAAAATTCCATAGAAATGAAAAGTATGTAAGTCAAAAGTTGTTGACATTCTCCTAGGCACTTATTCTAATGTTGTTGAAGTCTGAGGATTTTTCCAAACCTTTGGTATCTTCACTTCCTTCAGATAATTTGTCAATCTGTCTCTCTTCACCCTCACAATTAAGTCACCTACATCATATATTTCCTCTTCATACACTTGGTCTAATCCAGCTGCTTTTCCTGATTTCATTCTCCGTATTTGCCTACCAAATTCCTACCTATCTCTTACTTTTTAAACATTTTTTATTGATATCTTTTCAAAACATGATGTTAAAGTACAAGTGTGATGCCTCCAGCAGCTTTGATAATGAAAAATTCTAGTTAGAAAAATCTCCACAGATCTTTTCTTTTTTTCATGTTTGTTGTCATTTTCCACATTTATCCTAAAGGACCTTCTAAATGCCTTTCCTTGTTCAGTCTCTTTGCCATATTTTTCAAATTTCTCTCTATTACTTCTCTGTTTTATAAAGCAGTACTATTGAATCTTCCATCATTCTTCTCCATAAAATTCTACAAATGAGTTTATATTCTAAAGAGGGTCCATGACCAGGATCTATCAATTATTTTACTGAAAGTATTCACCAGGTATAGGCATGAGGCTTCTTCAGAGTCAGCAGGTCTCTGGCCTCTTTCATTCCTTAGCCCTAATTCATGTTTTTGTGTTTTATTTATCATTCTTATCTTTCAGTCACAGAAAAGCAAAGTCTCTGCTGATTTAATTTAGGGATGTCATTGAGTTCTTCATCGTATTTCTTTACCTGTTCATTCTTTATAACCATTAGTGAATAATTTGCAATTGCTTTCATGGAGGTTTTTTTGAAAAGACTTATTTATCATGAGCTCTATAATAAGAGATGAGCAGAAGTCAGTCAACAAATATCTGTAAAGTGTTTACTACGTGCCAGGCATGGTGCGATGTGCTAAGAAAACAAAGCAAAGTGAAAACACAATCTCTGCCTAAAAGGCACTCACACTCTACTGGGGAAGACAACATGTATACAAGAGAACAGATACACAGATAGATAAAGACAAGACAGTGTGTGTGTGTGTGTGTGTGTGTGTGTGTGTGTGTGTGTGTGTGTGGAAGGGCAATCTCCTAGGAAAGGCACTAGTAATGGAAAGGAAGGAAAGACCTCTTATAGAAAGTAGAACTTGAGCTGAGTCTTACAGGAAGCCAGTAGATGGATGGGAGAAGGAAAGGCATTCAGGGAATGGGAACTAGTGAATGAAAAAGCACAGAATCTGGAGATAAGAGTGTTGTGTGTGACAAATAGCTAAAAGGCCAGCATAGCTAGACTACAGAGCAAATGGAGGGGGGCAAAGTGTAAGAAAAAAGACAGGAAGGGCTTTACTTGCCAGAACATTTGAAATAATATTTTTCGTTGCCTTTGGACACATGATAAAACCAACTCCTTTAATTCCTTTATTTGTCTCCACATGAAGAGCTTGTAAATTATCCCTCCATTTCACGTCAATTTACTTCTTTTTTCTGGTTTCATTTATAGGAAGAATGTAAAGATGAAAATGATGCAGTTCTTCCACTAGTAGGTCCACAGGCTGGTCACTGGCCAAAGATCTCACATTTAAAGTACCAATGGCCAAGTCAAAATTTATGCAAGTATTGTACGAGATCCAGAGTCATTTCCAACAGGAGGAAGGAGGGGAAATTTCATGGAGGCGTGACCTTACATAATAAATTTGCAGTTTCATGTATAACCATCTTTTCTTTTACTCTTTGTTATAGAAATGCTTGTGTTATTTTCATAAATCTTTTAAAAATAAATAAAAGGATAAACTCAGAGATCCTACTACTAGGTACACACTTTAAGGAGGTGAAAGACAGAAAGAAAAGTGACATATACACCAAAATATTCATAGCAGTTTTTGCAGTAGCAAAGTAGCAAATTTATTGGCTGTAACTAGTCAGGACCAAAGAAAAAAAACAAAGCAGATGCCCAAGTGGGGAACAGCTAAACCAACTGCTCTACATGAAATAATGAAATCTTACTATACTATAATAGGAAGAATTCAAAGAAGCATATTAGTATTTATATATAAATTAATAGACAGCAAAATAAACAGAACCAGGAAAATAATATACATAATTATCACAATAATGTAAATGAAAAGAACAAAAATTTTGTTGAAAGATTTTTAAGAGCTAAAAGTGATCTATTAAAAGTTGATATAACTAACTCCATTTTGTCCTGTGTCTGCCATTTTTTTATTATGTGATACTACTATGTGTCAGTATAGCAAAGTAAACTTCTCTTTCAGTTTTTCCCTTCCTCCTAATGTTCTATGCAACAAAACAGGACTCATTTCTCATCCAGATGTTCTCTGACTGATTTCTTCACCATATCTCCAAGCTGGGTAGTTTTCCCAGGCTTTTCAGCTTCCTTTTATAAACTCCTTGAAGACAAGGATCGTCTTTCTTATTTGTAACCCTAAGAGCTTAATTCAGGGTCTGGCACATTTTAGGCACTTAATAAGTGGACTTTGATATTTCAAGAAAGTTGTCTCATTCTTTTTATCTTAGATAATAAAACACATAGTATCCTTAACAAATACATATTAACTGACTGACTGCTAAAGACTACTGTTTTTTGTTGCTGTTCAGTTGTGTTCAACTCTTTGTGACCCCATTTAGGGTTTTCTTGGCAAAGATAATGGAGTGGTTTGCCATTTCCGTCTCCAGTAGATTAAGGCAAACAGGTTAAATGATTTGTCCAGGCTCACATAGCTCCTAAGTATCAAGAGATCAGATGTGAACTCAGGTCTTACTGACTCTAAATCCAGAACTCTATGCACTGCACCACCTAACTGCCCACGGTTTTCTTTGGTCTAATGTAAATGGCTATGCTAACAAGGTCACACTCCTCTTTTGTCATAATAAGTAGGGTTTTTTTTCCAATGCTCTGCTTGCTCAGACTAAACTGCAGTAAGTAGTGTGTCTTCTCATTTGTTACTCTTTCTGCCTCACTTAGTTTGGAGGGGGAAATGTATAAATGTCACCTACCAAACTATCAGACATATGGATCTGTGGATCTACCGATGGGATGTGTCACACTTTTGAGTGAATATACTACAGTTTTTCTATGTCTGTATCCTGTGCCAGCTTATTTATTGGCAGCAGCTAGTCAGGACCCAAAGAAAATTCGAGCAACAATATAAAACTGAAGAAAGATGGGAAAATGCACCTTCCTCCTCTCTTTGAAGACTTGGAAGACAATGGGTATGGAATAACTGTGTATTTACTTGGTTTTGATAAACTGTTTTTTTTTCTCTTTTTTTATATATTCTTTGTTACAAATTATGTCTTGCTGGAGATGAGATAGACAGAGGTTATGTTCAGAAATGATGACATAAAAACAAAAGGATGACTAGGAATCTAATAGACAAAGAGAGGGAAGAAAGGCATTCCAGGAATAGGTTGTTCAACATGAGCAAAGGCAAGAGTTAGGAAAGCATTGGCTATATTAAGGGAGCTGAAAGTAGACCAGTTTGGCAAACCATGAAGCTTGTCAAAACTGAAGATATAGAATAACACCAATCTCTAGAAGCCTTGAATCACAGCTAAGGAGCTTGGTTTTACTCTGTAGGCAATAGGAAGTCACTGTCAGATGATAAGCAATGACAATATTTCTCTCCAGGGACTCTTCCATCATGTCCCAGAAAACTCTTAATCCTGGAAGATAACTTTAGCCCTGGAATTCACAACCGAGAAGCAACCTCAGCCCCTCCATCTGTTTCAATGGCTCTAGAAGTTCCATTTAAGGAAAATGCCCAGGCTAGTGGCCATCTCTTCATTTCTTACCAATCTACAATCTGATTCCTCCACTGTATCCCTGAACCAGGTGATTTCCTTATCTACTCCTATGTCTTTTCAGTTTCCTTTTATGCTTCCATTTTTTTTTATTTTTTTTTGTAGGGCAATGGGGGTTAAGTGATTTGCCCAAGCTCACACAGCTAGTAGGTCAGCTTCCTTTTATGAATTGATATTAGAATGTAAACTCCTTGAGGGCAGGGGCTTAATAAATGCTTGCTGTTGTAGTTAACAACTTATAAAGCCCTTTAGTTCAAAATACAGGCATATGTTATTTTACTGCACTTCACTTTATTGCACTTCATTTTTAACAAATTGAAAATTTGTGGCAACCCTGGGTCAAGCAAGTCTGTTGGCACCATTTTTCCAACAGTATGTGCTTATGTCATGTCTCTGTGTCACACTCGAGTAATTCTTGCAATATTTCAGACTCTTTCATTATTATTATATCTGTTATAGCGATAAGTGATCAATAATCTTTTATGTTATGATTATAACTGTTTTGGGGTACCACAAACCAGACTTAATTGATAAATGTTGAGTGTGTTCTGACTGCTCCACAGACCTGATGCTCCCAGTCTCTCTCCCTCTCCTTGGGTCAGCCTATTCCCTGAGATACAACAAAAGTGAAATTAGGCCAATTAACCCTACAATGGCCTCTAAGTATTCAAGTGAAAGGAAAAGTAAGTTGATGGGGCAAACCTTATGGTTGTCTTATCTTAAGAAATTGCAACAGCCACTCCAACCTTCGGCAACCACCACCCTGATCAGTCAGAAGCCATCAACATTGAGGCAAGACTTCCACCAGCAAAAAGACTGCAACTCACTAAAGGCTCAGGTGAAGGTAAGCATTTTTTAGCAATAAAGTATTTTTTAATTAAGGTTTGTAAATCCTTTTAAACATAATACTACTGCACACTTAACAGACTATAGTATAATATAAACATAACTTTTACATGCATTAGAAAGCCAGAAAATTTGTGTGACTTGTTTTACTGCAATATTCACTTTATTGCACTGGTCTGTAACCAAACCCACAATACCTCTAAGGTATGCTTGTATTTTCCTTATAACCTTATGAGATAGTGTAGATATTATTATCCCCATTTTCGTACGAGAAAACTGACTTGCTAGTAGTAAATGCTGAGAGCCATAGCTTGAACCCAAGTCTTCTAATGCCAAGTCCAATACTCCTTCTATTACACCAAGGTGGGCTTCTCCAAGGAAGGTTGGCCTTCTTTTTAAAATGATCTAATCATCTTGTTCATTTATCCAAAACCTTTCAAAAGTTCCCTTCTATCTAATAATGGAGCAAATAAACTTGACTTAGCCTAAAATTCAAGATAAGGGAAAGAATCCAAATATGGAGGACAGCCAGTGAAAATGCCTATAAGGAGAGCAAACATGTTGTATAAGGAACAGCAAGAAGGCCAATGCCAGGTGACTGAAAAGTAAATGGGAGGGAACTCTCTTATTCCACTTCTCCATGTTGAATTTGTTGCTAAGTCCTGTTGATTTTACCTTGATAACATCTCAAGTCTCTCCCTATTCTAGTCCATCATCTACTTAGCTGTCAAATTATTCTTCCTAAAAGTGTAGATCTGACCATTCCATTACCCTATTCAATAAACTCCTATCACTTCTAGAACTAAATGCAAAATCCTCTCTTTGACATGGAAAGTCATTGAAAGCCTGGCCCCTTCATACCTTTCAGGTCCTTAAAAAAATTTTTTTTTTTACCTTATTCACTCCCTGTTTCATTCTTTAGGATATCCAAGATAGCTCAACTTCTCAGGAGTCACTGCAAGGTTTTATTACCCTAACAGACAATTTATTCCTTCCTTTTGATTATGTCTAGTCAAAATCTTTGCCATTTTAATTTAAGTAAATTTCCACTTGTGTTGTTTTCCAAAGACATGAAAAATATCTGATCAGCATTCCTATGTTTAAAAAGCAACAAAAAAACCCCTCATTTATCAAAGCCACATCTTAGCTTTCTCTTCCCTAGACTTAATACCAATTTCTTTAAACTGTACTATTAAGACCTACTTTCCATTTTAATTATCCTTGTCATTATTCTTATATCCTGCTTTAGTTTCCCCACATCTCATTTAAACTGTATTTATAAAAATTTTATTAAGGATGTTATAAGCATAGTGGAAGCAGAGTATAGTGGAAGGATTATTTTGGTTGGCATTTTTCACAACAGCAGGACATTGCTGACTCATATTCAACTTGTGGCAAAATTTAACCTCACCCCTCTGCCGGCCACAGGCTTTCACCACCTCCCCCCCATCTTCTGCCTCTTTAGTCATTCCCCATTCTCTATTTGCATGGGTGTTAACATAATATCTTAACTTTAATGCATTTTCAATTCAAGCAATGTACAACTGTATAAATATTAATATTGGATGACTATTTCTCAATACTCATCTTGTTCTTTTCCTGAAAATAATTTTTACAGTTGTGTGTACTTACCCCTCACCAAGCTTCTCTAAGACATCAAAGACTTCTTCAGGCTGCTTAGTCAAACTGTCTTCGCTCAGCTTTTTTAGTTTGCTAATAAAATGAGAAACAATATTTTATTTAAAATCACTTTTTAAATTTATAGCATTCTAAATGCCAAATGAAAAGTAATTTAGTGAGTAAAAAAGCAAAAGGTTTTAATGCCAAAAGTAAGACTATGTACCCTATAAAGGGCTCTCTAGTTAGAGAGCAAGGAAGGAAAAAAATTTTTAAGTTTAATTTTCAACTGAATTTAAATTTTCTAAGTTCATTAGTGTTTTCTTTTATATTTGAATAAATCATATAACACAAAGTCATATTCCATCTATTATTTTTAAGCTATGAGTAAACAATCAGTATCTATAAGCAACAAGAAAATTTCAAACTCAGGGATGAGTTAAAATAGATGACCTCAGAAGTCTCTTTCAACTATGCAGTTCTATCACTAGGTATATATGTGGTTTACTCTTCTAAAGAAGAAAAACTGACAATAAAGTTAATCATAAAAGTGAACTTGATCTGCTTCTCCAATAGCTAGAGTTCATTTACAAACCAGTTATTGCCCACCTTGCCTACATGCTCCACCAATAAGATTCCCTATATCCCATCTATGTTTCACATTTCTGTTAGTCTTCAGGTATATCATACCTAACCACAACCTGAAGGATCTTGCTGTCCTAAAGCAGATCATACCTCTAGGTGCTAGAGAGACTAAAAAAGCTAAAATTTCAAACTTTAAACTATGGGGCTTTAGGAATTATCTTGGATATAGGAGGAGCAGGAAAAAGAGGTGATCACCACATTCTGTAAGAGAACCAGAGAGAGAGAACAAAATCAGGAATGGTGGCACAGGAAAAGTGAGAGGGAACACTGAGTTATGAACTCTAGACTCCACTTCCCCAACCTTGCCTTCCTCATCTAGGATTCTTGGGACAAAAGAACAGAAGCAGACTAAAGACTGAAGGAAGAATGAAGAATAGCTAACCTTCTGATCCAGTCCCATAATTCAATAAAAATTCAATTAAAAATACTAAGCATCTGTTATATAGAAGACATTGTGCTAAGAACTGAGGACACAAAGATGAAGAAAGCACAGTTTCTATCCTCAAGGTGTTCATAATCTAATAAGAGGGAGATAATGTAAATAAATAAATATAATGCAAAATAAAATGTGGTACAGGCAAAAGAATGATCTAGTACTCTAAGAAAAATTGAGGAAAACGAATTTACAATTGGGGCTTAATAATAAACATCTATTAAATATCTATTACGTATGAGGAAAAAGCAGTATGCCATAGTTGATAAAAAGGGGCAACTTTTGAATGAAAAGACCTGAATTCAAGTCCTGACTCTAGCTGTGTAACCATAGGCAAGTCACTGAGCTTCTCAGAGCTGTCAAGAAGCTTTCAGAGATTATAAATTGCAAATGAGTTTCTATACCAATAATTCCTTCTGCTTGTAAAATCAGAGATCCAGACAAACATTTCTAATATATGAGGCACTGGTGCTAGATGTTGGAAATACAAAGATTATGAGGGGTGGTGCTTCTTACGGAGCTTATAATGTAATGGTATGAAAAACATATGGAAAGGAGGAACAGGAAATGTACTCTGAAGCAGTCATAAAATTTTCACCCAGGGCAGGGAAGGTTTAAAGACTATTTGACAACTTTCTTGGGCCCTGAGGGAAGGAAGGGACTTCCACAGATGAAAAGATACATCCCCTAAAAGGAAAGATCAGGATTCAAACCATTGACACAATAGTACAATTTGTCTAGAATGTACAGCATGTAAAGGAGAGTAGTATAAGACAAGGCTAGAAAGGTAGACTGAAGCCAGACACGAAGAGTGGGCAAAAGGCAATAGTCATGAATTTATATATGGAAACAAGAAACCAAAAAAAGTTTTTCAATAGAGTGAAATCAAATTAAAGTAAGTATATCTCTAAGATCAGCACACTCTTGGAGATTTTATAAAGGTAAGAAAGTAGACAGAGGAGTTGGGTGTGTAAGTAACTGCTCAATAATCTTTTGGGTAATAAGACTATACATGATTTTTTTCCCAGTCATTTCATCTCTTCCTCTCTTTCATCAATCTCTACAGATTTTTAAAATTTATGTCTCCCCCAGAATCAGTTTCTATGTATACATATGGCCTAATATAGCTGCTCATTCCAGCTTTATCCTAAGTACCTTTTCCTCCTCTTCATATCACTGTGATCAGTTATTGATATCAAAATGTTGGTAAATTCCTGGTTAATTTAGGTTTTAAATTAAAATTAAATTTACATTTTTTTTTTTACCTAGGTTTGACATTTTCTTTTCTGGTTTCATTATAAATGTTTTTGGTTAATACTATTTAGTAAAGTATTCACATAAATCTTTCTTATTTTACTCTCCACAGCCTTTTGGTGTTATATGAAAGCAATACTGCTCATAATTATCCACTATCATATTCTGTAATGTTTTACAAATGAATATGTATACTATATTAGTGGTCTGACTAGGGAATTCAGTGCCAGCTGGCTGGAACAATTTCTGGGCTCTTTTGAATTCACTGTGACAACTGATTTACAGTAGTTGAACTACTTTAAGGAATGATAAAGTCAAAGACCTTAGCCCAGTGGTTCTCAACCTGTGGGTTATGTTCAATTTAAATACATCCTGCATATCAGATATTTACATTATGATTCATAACAGTAGCAAAATTACAGTTATGAAGTAGCAACGAAAATAATTTTATGGTTGGGGGTCACCTCAACATGAGGAACTGTATTAAAGGGTCGCGGCATTAGGAAGGTTGAGAACCATTGCTATTATGCAGCACCAACAGCTTGTTTGAACTATTGTAACTGAATGAAATATCTTCTCATCTTTATCCTTTCTTCTAACTTGCTATATACTTTACCCTTTGCTCTAACTAGTCTATGATCTGACAATAAACAGCAGATTCTGAAATGGCTACTGCACCTATGACCAGCTATTTCCTGTCTGTTAAGATAAACTTAATTTCATTGTGGATGATGATGCGGTTTCATGATTGCTGCATTCAATCCTTTCTCATTCTCTTCTTTAAAAAGCACTCATGCTGTACACATGCAATCTATAAAACTTTGAAATTGGTTTTTTGAGCGGCTCTTCGACGAGCCCCCTGCCGCCAACATGCCCCAGAACAAGTACATAGAGCTGCACCGCAAGCGCTATGGGTACCGCCTGGATCACCACGAGAAGAAGAGGAAGAAGGAGAGCCGGGAGGCTCACGAGTGCTCCAAGAGAGCCAAGAAAATGATCGGCCTGAAGGCCAAGCTCTACCACAAACAGAGGCACGCTGAGAAGATCCAGATGAAAAAGACCATCAAGATGCATGAAAAGAGAAACACCAAGCGAAAGAATGACGAAAAAACTCCCCAAGGAGCCGTGCCTGCATATCTGCTGGACAGAGAGGGACAGTCCCGAGCCAAAGTTCTCTCCAATATGATTAAGCAGAAGCGAAAAGAGAAAGCTGGTAAATGGAAAGTGCCCTTGCCAAAAGTTCGTGCCCAGGGAGAAACAGAAGTGTTAAAGGTTATTCGTACAGGAAAGAGAAAGAAGAAGGCTTGGGAGAGAATGGTTACTAAAGTCTGCTTTGTTGGGGATGGCTTTACTCGAAAACCACCAAAATATGAAAGACTTATTAGGCCAATGGGTTTACGTTTTAAGAAGGCTCATGTAACTCATCCTGAACTTAAAGCCACTTTTTGCCTACCCATACTTGGTGTGAAGAAAAATTCCTCCTCCCCACTATATACAACTTTGGGTGTTATTACCAAAGGGACTGTCATTGAAGTGAATGTGAGTGAG
>JAQQSV010014138.1:0-12358 GCA_028646515.1 Pseudochirops corinnae | reverse complement strand
TCTTAAGCTGATCTATGGCTTTTAGGCAGTCTTCATGTTTCTTGGAAGCTTTTGGGGTGAGAGTTCTGACTGTGTTGTCTTCCTCCCATTCCATGCTTTGATCCTTTTTGTCTCCAAAGAAGGGATCTAAAGTTCAGTTGCTGTTCTTACTTTGCTTCCTTTGCCTGCTCATGTTGCCAGTCGGTTTTTTGATTTTTTAGCTCTGTGGAACTCTCCTTCCAGAGGGGAAAGCTCTATCCCAAATCACTGGGGTTTTCACAGCTGCTGGAGCTATTAGGAGGTTGTCGGGTTTTTTTGCAGCCCCCACCAGCTTTGGCTCACTGAAAACGTACCCTAGGACCACCACCCAAGATCCCAATCTGGATTCAGGCTGCTCAATGCAAGAGCACTTAACCTCTGAATGATCGCTTGGCCCTCCTGCAGTCTGCAAGCTGGGAGCTCTGTAGCAGCCATGTTGAGGCAGCTACTGAAGCTTCTGCCACTTCCTTGCCCTGGAGACAGTTCAGCTGGACTGCTTTTCTCCCCCAAATTTAGCTGAGTTCCACTGACCTTTCACTTAGATCCTTGTTTCTTATGGCTTGATAATTCTGGAAACTGCCACCGTTGCCACTGATCCACGCTCTTGAAGGCTCCAGCTTTGGCTTGTCCTGCCCACCCCCAGGGCCAAGCTGTGTTTTCAGGCTGGGCTGGTTTCTGCTCCCAGTAGGCTGTGATGATCCCTTCCTGCCAAGCTGCCTTCAGCAGGAGGTGTATTTTTGTGAGTTTTGGAGCCCTAAAATTTGTTTAGAGTCATATTTTATGAGTATTTGAGGTGGCTATGTGGAAGCTGTGGAATCTTGTTGCTTCTATGCCACCATCTTGGCTCCGCCCCCAGTCTGTAATCCCCCACTTTCTTTTGAGGACATCACCATGCTTGCAGTCACCCTTGCTAGGTCCACAACCTTAGAGTCAACCTTGCCTCCTCACCATAGGCATCCAGTCAGGTGCAAAGTTTTATCAAATTTCACCTCTGTGATATCCATCAGATTAATCCCTTTGTATACTTTTCATGTAACTATTTCCATAAATCAAACCCTTAGCACCTTTTCTGGAATATTATGATAGTCTTCTACTTGCCTGGGATCTTTCCCCTTAACAGTTCATCCTCTACACACTTGCCAAATAAACACTCTTAAAGCATTCTTGTTGCTCCTGTCCTGAAATACCCCCAGTGCTTCCCTTTTGCCTCTATGATTAAAAAAAAAATTCTCTGTCATTTAAAGCCTTTAACAATTGAACTCCAGTCTTCTTACCTTTTAGTAGTATAACTGGGTGGTGCAGTGGATAGAATGCCAGGCCTGGAGTCAGGAAGACTCATCTTCCTAAGTTCAGATCCAGTCTCTGACACTTACTAGCAAGGAGACTCTGGGCAAGTCACTGTTTGCTGCAGTTTCATCATCTGAAAATTAGACTGGAGAAGGAAATTGCAAACCAGTATCTTTGCAAAAACAAACAAAACAAAACCCAAATGGGGTTGGGAAGAGGACACAACTGAAATGACTGAGCAAAAATAATTACTACCTACCTTTTGAGGCTTTTTATAAATATCTCCCTTCATCTACTCTGCATTCTGACTGTACTGACATCTTAGCAGTTCCTTACAGATGATATTCTATCTCCCATCTCCATACCTTTGTAGGCAGTCCCCCATGACTGGCCTCTACTCACAGCTCACCTTCACCTCTGAGAATCTACAGCTTCCTTTGAGACTTGGCTTAAGGCATTTTCATGATTCCACCAAAGTGCTAGCACTCTCCACCCAGAAATTACTGTGCATTTACTTATATGTGTACTTGGGGTTTTTCCTCCCAATAAGGTCCTTGAGGGCAGTAGGTATTGCTTTGTTTCTGTTTCTGTCCCCATTGCCTAACATTTAATAAATGAACAATGATTTAATGAATAAATAATTGAAAGGGCTCACTCTTAAGAGATGATCAGATTAAGGAAATGAATGAATGAAAAATGAATGAATGAAGTATTCCTAAGGCATGATAATATAGACACTGAATGAATGAAGTATTCCTTAGGCATAATAATATAGACACTGAATGAATGAAATATTCTTGAGGCAATCTAATCTAGTCACTGAATGAAAAAAATAAATTACATATTCCTGAAGTGATCTAATCTAGTCACTGAATGAGTGAGTGAATGGAAGGAAGGAAAGAAGGAAGGAAGGAAGAAGGAAGGAAGATGATCTAATCCTGTCAGTAAGAAGAACTACACCTAAACTATCTCAAACAGATGTGGCTGTGCCAGAAATCACAGAATCTTTTAGAGTTCAAAGAGCCCTCAGAGACTGTTGCATCCCACCTCTTCCCCAGCAACCCTCTTCTCCCAAAGACTCTTTTTTATTCTTCAGCATCCTCTCTGGGAAGCCTCCAGGCCTCCCTATCAGAGAATTCTTCCTTATGTCTGAACTAAAATTCTGTCTGTTCCTGCTGACAGAAATTCTGCTTTTTGTATCTCTTAAGTACCTTCCTTTGCTCCTCTTCAGGCTGATGCATCCAAAGATAAGAAGTTCAGCAACTTCCTTTGTAAACTAACAAATTGAAGGCAATCTGATGCTCTCATAATTTACAGACTTTAATACAATGAAACAAGTGTTATTCCTACCCAGAGTAACCTAGTGAGGTTCCAATATGGTTACCTCCAACCAACATCAGAGAAATTACCTTTACCATAAAAACAAAAACTAACTAGAAAATAAGAATCATAGACTTAGAGGTGGAAGGGACTGGAAAATCTCTCATCAGCCCCTTCATTTTACAGATTTAGAGCTAGAAGAGACCTCAGGGGTCACCTAAATCCATCCCCTCCATTTACAGGGCAAGTAACTGAGGCCCAGGGAAGGTAGGAGACTTGTTCAAGATTATGCAGTATTGTACTATCATCATGCCTACTACATTGGCTAATATGACAGAAAAGAAAAATGACAAATGTTCGAGAGGATATGAGAAAATTGAGACATTGGAGTTGTGCATTGATACCATTCAGTAGAGCAGCTTGAACTATGCCCAGAGGGCTATAAAACCAATGCATAGACCCTTTGACCCAGCAATACCACTATTAGGTCTGTATCCCAAAGAAGTCAAAAACAAAAAGGAAAAGGAAAAGGACTAGGACTTATATGCACAAAAATATTTATAGGAGCTCTTTTAGTGTGGCAAAGATTTAGAAATTGAGAGGATGACCATCCATTGGGGAATGGCTAAGCAGATTGTGGTGGAATATTATTGTACCATAAGAAATGACCCTCAGAATGTTTTTAGAAAAACTGGAAAGACTTACATGAACTGATGCAAAGTGAAATGAGCAGAACCAGGAGCAGGAGAACATTGCACAGAGTAACTGCAAGATATTACAATCATCAACTGTAAATGACTTAGTTATTCTCAGCAATATAGTAATCCAAGACAATTCTGAAGGACTTATGATGAAAAAATGTTATCCATTTCCAGAGAAAGAGCTGATGGAGCATGAATGCAAATTGAAGCATACTTTTTTAAAACTTTCTTTATTTTTCTTGGGTTTTATTTTTGGTCTGTGTTTTCTTTCACAATATGAATAATATGCAAATATAATTTGCTTCACTGCACCTGTATAACCTATATCCAATTGCTTGCCTTCTCAGTGAGGGGGAAGAGGTGGGAGAGAGAGAATTTGAAACACAGTTGTTTAAATTAAATTTTTTGTTTTTAGTTTTCAGCATTTATTTCCAAAAGATTTTGAGTTCCAGATTTTCTCCCCATATCTACCCCCCCACCCCAAGATGGTGTGCATTCTGATTACCCCTTCCCCCCAGTCTGCCCTCCCTCCCTTCTATCATGCTCCCCCTTTATCCCCTTTCCCCTTATTTTCTTGTAAGGTAAGATAGATTTCTCTACCCCATTGCCTGTATATCTTATTTCCCATATGCATGTAAAAACAATTTTTTACATTTGTTTAAAACTTTGAGTTACAAATTCTCTCCCATCTCCCCTCCCCTCCCATCCTCATTGAGAAGGCAAGCAATTCAATATAGGTTATACATGTGTAGTTATGCAAAACACTTCCATAATAGTGTTATGAAAGTCTATTTCCCTCCATGCTATCCTGCCCCCCACTTATTCTATTTTCTCCTTTGACCCTGTCCCTTTGCAAAAGTGTTTACTTGTGACTACCCCTTCCCCTCATCTGCCCTCCCTTCTATCATCCCCCCCTTATCTCCTGCCCCCCTTACTTTCCTATAGGGTAAGATACCCAATTGAGTGTGTATGTTACTCCCTTCTTAAGCCAAATCCGATGAAAGTAAAGTTCACTCATTCCCTCTCACCTCCCTCCTCTTTTCCTCCATTGTGAAACCTTTTCTTGCCTCTTTTATGTGAGATAATTTATTCTATCTCACCCTTTTCTATCTCTCCCTTTCTCCTTCTCCCAATATATTCTTCTCTCACCTCTTAATTTTATTTTTTAGATATCATCTCTTCATATTCACCTCACCCTGTGTCATCCATCTACCTACCTACCTACCTATCTGTCCATCTATTTATTTCCCTAACTAGTCTAATACTGAGAAAGTGAGTTACAAATATCATCTTTCCATGTCATAATTTTAAAAATAATGTCAAGAATTGTCTTTATATGTAATTTAAAAGAATAAATAACCCTTGAACTACAAGTCCAATTCTTATTTTACTTTAATCCGCTGCTTCTCCCTAACATATTTTGAGAGGGCATGTTAAATTTTATTAGAAGTATTTTTTTAATTATGTTGAAATAGATGCACCTGAGGGGACAAATGCAGGCAGTTCTCTAGAAAAGAAAAGCATCTGCTTTACGTGAACTTTTCTTCCAAATTTGTTTTTTCCCCTATAAATGTAATGTTCACTGAGCACTTGGTAGAACATTGCTGTGTATCCCATCTGTGCCGAGCAACAACAGACTTCTGCTTTAGAATATTAAACTTCTACCTCATCTGCAAGAAAAAAGACAAATGAAAATTTAAGAGGAGGCAAAGATTGGGGTGTCCCCCAAGTTCTTAACCTTTAACAAGGCAGAACCAAAATAACTAACAAATAGCAGACACTTTTGGTTTGTTTTCCCTCCCCTTCCAGCTCTTCTTAAGGCCTTTGGTCTTGTTTCTTCCTATTTGAAAAAAGTTCTTTGTTTTAATTTGTCATCTTATCAGTATATAATACCATTCTGGTTCTGCTGCTTTCACTCTGAAGCACCCCGATTGCTTTTTCCACACTTCCTTGTATGTGTTAAATTTATTGATTTTTTTTTCACCTAGTATTCTATTACCTTTAATAAATCACAATTTATTCATCCTTTCTCCAGTTCTTCAGCATAGAGATTGTTTCCAATTTTTTTAATATTATCAATAGAGAAACCATGAATATTTTTGTGTAAATAGGCCCTATTTTCCCTTTTTATGATGTGGGTATAGTATCCTAACAACAAAACCTCTGGGTCTGGTAATATGATCAATTTTTCAATTCTTTTCATATTGTAGATTGCTTTTCAAATCTTTTGTACTAGTCCCACCAATAACATATTAAATGACTTTTGCCTCAACACTTCATCACTGTTGGATTGTGTCATTTTGATCTTTTATTATGCTTGCATTTTAATGAAGTTTAAATTTTTTAAAATTCATTTTTGCCTTTAACTCTGGTTTGTCTTCCCAAACACTGCCCACCATGGGCAGTTCTAACCTTCTTAACCCCACAAGACTCAGAGGCCAAGCTGGAGAATGACAATTTATCAATAGCAGCCAAATCTCCTCAACCCTTCGTTTTCCCTCTTATTTTTCTCATTCCTCTTGCCACATATAGAGTATACAAGCTGCTAAAAATGAAAATGAAAAAGCCTTAGTAATTTAAGGGAAAGGATGGCCTTGTATGCCGATTATGAAGGGAGACTTTTTCCTTGGACAGCAACACCAAACCCAAACCCCATCTGCAGAAATGGACACAAATACACCAAGATACCTATGCCAGAAGGCATAATGGAGAAGTATATCAGAGCAATCTTCCTCCCCACTGCAATTAAGAATGGAATAAAAATAACTACATTTCCATTCTTCAGGTTTAATATTCTTTAAGATAAGATTGGGAGGAAGAGATGGGAAGGGAAAGAGAATAGGGATATGCCTACTGCACTCAGATACTTAATGTGCTGTCACATAGAAGAACAATGACATTTTTGTCTTAACTCCATGTGGAAGAACCAAGACAGATGAGTGAAAGTAACAGGGTGGAATATTTCACTTAAGGAAGAATTTTATAAAAATTAGAAGTGTCCATAAATGAAATGAGCTGCTTCAGGAAATAGTGAGCTACTCATCATTGGAGGTATTCAAGCAGAAACTAGAAAACCTTCTATCACGGTTGCTATTGAAATTCCTGCACTGGATGGAAGGTTGGATGAGATGACCTCCAAGAGTCTTTCTGTTGCATAAGATTCTGTGAATTTTAATTTGGCTGTTTCAGTGATGAATCACTGCATGTACAACAATGAGAAGTTTTGTTCTAAGTTCTTTAGGAATATGAGCTTTTCTTTCAAACACCAAAAACCTCAATCTATTTCTTTTTTAAATCAGCAATTCCCAGGTATAAGTCAAACATATTTCTGTCTGCCCAATTCACAAGTCTTTGGGGATAATGATCCAACTGTCAAATGTATCTTATCTGTGAACAAACATTTTAAAAAAAATACCATTCCTATAAATTAACTATGTGTTATGGCCTACAGGAGTTTTAATCTGTGGCCATTGGCAGATTTGCCACACCCACAACATGACCCTCCATCCAGGTGGAGGAGTTTGAAGGAATAAAGAAACTTTTCATGTTTATTTTATTGAAATCATATAGACATTATTTAGTAAAGTATATGGTGTGAAAAAAAAATAAAGGTTTTTTTTTATCATTCAGAGAAAGCAAATCATATTAATAGTTGTTCATTGTCGATCATATTTGTACTCTAGGAATTTGGGCACAGAGTTGTTGAATAATTAGAGTCTTAGATACTAAAATAGGTTCTTTCACCTTCCTATGTTAACATTGGTTTTTATAACAAAAGAATTTCAAAGTTTTTTTCTTTTTTTTTTTAACCAGCCCAATGCAGACTGCATAGATGACATCCCACCGGACTTTGAAGGTTCCATAGGAGGGCCACCAACCAATCAGATTACAGGTGCAAGCGACACAACCGTAAATGAAAGTTCTGTTACTTTGGATCCCGCCGTCCGAACTGTGGGAGAATTGCAAGTAGTCCAAGATGCAGATGCCACTCCCCAGGAGGGGGAGGTTAACTTTACAACCAACAGTAAGTCTCTTCTCCATCTCCAGGCTCACACACAACATGCCCAAAGCCTTCTGAGTGCTCGTTTCCCACTATGTAGGTATCACCTTTTGTGTGGGGACCATTAAAGAAATAGAGCATGGGGGGCAGCTAGGTGGCGCAGTGGATAGAGCACCAACCCTGGAGTCAGGAGGACCTGAGTTCAAATCCAGTCTCAGACACTTACACTCACTAACTGTGTGACCTTGGGCAAGTCACTTAACCCCAATTGCCCTGCCTTCCTCCCTCCAAAAATACAAAGAAAATAAATGGAGCATGAATGGTGATGATGACCTTAAAAATGTGAAAACATATTGCCATTCTGAAGGCAAAGTCTGAAGTCTAGACAACCTGAAGTTCCAATTTTTACCCTGGTCTTGAGTCACCAAGAAAACTCAAGCATTTGCAGGGGTCCTCAAGTATGGCCCTTTGACTGAATCTAAACTTCACAGAACAAATCCCTTTAATAAAAGAATTTGCTCTGTAAAACTTGGATTCAGTCAAAAGGCCATACCCAAGGACCTAGAAAGCCACATGTGGCCTCAAGATCACAGGTTCCCCACCCCTATTAGGGTTTCTTACGCAAAAGTGCAATGAGAATCACGTGGATCATAGAACTGGAAGGGTCTGCAGACACCATCTATTCCAACTATTGATTTTACAGATGAGAAAACTGAGTGAGGGTTGAAGAAGTGAAGAGACTTGCCCATTGTCACAGAAGTACCATGTTCCATAATCACCATCTAAACCCCAGTCCTCTGACGTCAAAGCCAACATTCTTTCTCCTGTCTCCCAATGCCTTCCCTAACCAAGGGGAGGAATAGGCCCTCATCAGATCTTAGATAAGCTCACAGGAAAAGGTCAGTTAGCTTTATGCCCAAGGCTTAGACATGAGTAAGAATTTTCATATTGAAAATATTACCCAATGTCCTTTAGTTTAATTATACTCCTCAGCTTACATTTCAGTTCAAAACTACATCATGACATAAGAGGTTAAAAAATGCACACATAAATATATACATACATACAAAAATACATAATACACGCATATATTTTTTGTTATTTCTATTATATGTATATAGTAAATACTCTATGTTCAAATGTATATTACATATATACATCTGTATATACAACATACACATGTATACACATATATAGTACTTTGACTATAATATGGCTCAATTTTTGGCTATAATATTCTCAATGCTAGAGAATAATATATGTGTATATATGGAAATATATGTGTGTATTTACACATGTATGCATGTACAGGTCAGTCCCAATTTGAGCAAAAATCAGTTCCATGAATCAGTCACATGTATTTGTATCCAGAATATTCAAAATTATAACTACATAAAATATAATAATTAGTTTTAGGCCAGTGGAACTGTGCAGTGGAAATTCAAATGCTGCATTGGAATTCATTGGAATCAGGATTTAGGGGTGTGTGTGTGTGTGTGTATGTGTGTGTGTGTGTGTGTGTGTGTATGTGTGTGCGCGTGCATGTTTTCAAAACTGTACAAGGGCAGTTTTATTTTTTGTGTGTCATTTTGCCATAAATGAGAAAAGAAAAACCTAGATAGTATCAGGACATAATGGGGGCCGAGAGGGCAGATTAAGGCCATATCCGTTGAAAGCAGACAGTTGGGGCCAGTATTATGTATATGGGGATATGGCTGTTGCCTTCTTTTTCCTACAGATTTTCTCCTTTGACCATATGTTTCTGCTTGATCTGTTTTGATTTATTGAAATATCAAAGGAACTTCTAAACAGAATCTTCCCAATTGACGGTGAATGGATTGTAAAATCTTAGAGACAGAAATCATGCCTTAGACATTTCTGCATTCTCTAAAGGAGTCACCTGCACATGGTAGTCAATTAATAAATGCTTGCTTATGTAGCAATATTTCAGTCCTATCAATATTATCAACTTTGTTATTACAGTCATTCTACTGCACTATTTTTTAAAAATATGGTAAAAATCAATGGAGGTGCCTAGCCAAACAAATATTCTGTTGCAAAGAATATGGCTGTTGATTCCAATTCCTAGTGTAGACTAAATCCCAGTTCTTCCTTGATGTGGTTACTCACTTTAGTTCTCCATTGAACTGGGGAGAATAGGAGAGGAGAAAGTGTGTGTGTGTGTGTGTGTGTATGTGTGTGTGTGTGAGTCTCAGAGAGACAGAGACGGAGAGAGAAAAGAGAGAGACAGAGAGAGAATAAGCTCAGAGATAAAGCGCATGTAATTGCCAGCTCAGTTCACATTCAATTTAAGAGGTTTTTCTCAGTCTCTGAGAGGAACAGAACTTTTTTTTTTCAAGTTCTATGAACCACACTCAGAGCCATAACCAACTCAAGGCAAACAGTGCTTTGTCCCAGGATGCAGGCATTTGGGGGAAAGCTTCCTGCTTGAAATGACAGGCCCCACTGCCTTTGGCTACTAATCCGAAGGTCTTAGTACTCTGGCACCACTTTCCCCTGCCCCACCCATCTTCCCCAATTCCCAAGGGGCATAGGATTCAGACACTCTAGAGAGCAGAATGCCTCCTCCAGAAGTGACTGTACTCCCAGAGGGTCTGTTTTCTGCACTACTAACCACGTCCCATCCATTTCATTTCCCTCAGGAACTGCTTCAGCTCTAGCTCTTAGCCGTACTCCTGACTCCCTCCTTTCTTAGTCATCTGCGTGGCCATGCGGTATATCACATTTATATGAAAGTCACCCAAACACTTAAGGGTAGGATGCTTCTGCAACAGAATGTCTTTGGAGTATAGCTAGAAAGGTCTTGCTTTAAACTGCTGGCTTTCAGCTCCCGGAAAGAACCAGTAAGAGGATAAAAGAAAGGTAAACTTCTTGCAAGCCTGACATTTTTTTTCTTTCATATGTATCTTTTATGTTCCTGACATTACATCTTTTATAACCTCCAAGCTCCTGCAGTTTTTCCAGATCACTTAGTTCTGGCTTATTTGTGTCAGTCCGCCTGGCATTCATTGATTTATATCTGTAGACCTGATCCTACCAAAAACTCACCTTGACTTCTAGCTCTTGGAGCCCCTGAGGGCTGAAGGTAGTAATGACAATATCTGTTATCTGCATAGTATTTGGGTGTTTGCAGAGCCGCACACAGTCCACAAGTATTTATTAAGTGTTAATTGTATACCAAACACTATCTCTAATGCTGGAATTCAAAGAAAGGGAACAGACCTTTTGTAGGGATACTATCATAATGTATGGCTATTGCTTTCTTAATATAATAGCCTCTCTTTCCTATGAACTCTCTCCTTTGAACATTTGTTTTTGTCTGGTCTCTTCTGCTTTGATCAAACAAACTTCCAACCTGTGATTATGAATGGTTCTCTGACTCTGACCATTCAAATTGTACTATTACTAAACCATGTAATTGTACTGTCACCTCACCCATGTTCCTCCATTTTTCCACATGGCTAGCTTGAGATACCTTATCAAATATTTTTTCTAAAATCTAGGTAAACTGTAGGGATAGGGACTAGAAGTGTGATTTTTATACTTGTATCAATATTTTCACTGGGAACTCAGAGATGAAGAAAGTTACTTTGCCAATGCAGGTCAGAAATTTCTCTTCCTCTTATGTTCTTAAAGAGTTGTTTAGAGTTCTAAAAGAGGTTAAGTGACTTGCCTAGAGTGACAGAGATAATATTTTTCAGAGGTAGGACCTGATTCCCAGGTCATGCTGGCTCTGAGGCCACCATATAATGGCACATTTCAGGAAAGCTCTGTCTATAGCATTTCCCTTTTCTAATAGTTTCATAAGCCCATCAAGGAAGGGAGGAAGATTAATCTAGAATAGTTTATTCTTATTAAAATCGTGCTGCGCCTTTGTGAGCATACTATCTCTTTAATAAATGTGTTGCTAAAATTAAGGAAATCAAAGTCAAATGCATTGACCTATAACTTTCTGATTCTATCTCTTTTGAAAAATCAAACATTTGTCCTTCTTGAGCGCTGTGCTATCTTTCTCATTCTCTGTGAGCTATAAGAGATCAATGGTGGGCGGAGCCAAGATGGCGGCATAGGAGCAGCAAGGTTCCACAGCTCCCACAGAGCCACCTCAAATAGCCATAAAATATGACTCTAAACAAATTTTAGGGCTCTAAAACTCACAAAAATACACCTCCCTCTGAAGGCAGCTCGGCAGGAAAGGATCATCTCAGCACTGGGAGCCAAAAAGCAGCCCAGCCTGAAACCGCGGCTTGGCCCCGGGGGCGGCCAGGACAAGCCGCAACTGGAGCCTTCAAGAGAGTGGATCAGAGGCAGCTGTGGCAGTTTCCAGAATTATCAAGCCATATGAAACAAGGACTAAATGAAAGGTCAGTGGAACTCAGCTAAACTTGGGGGAGAAAAACGGTCTGGCCAAACTATCTCCAGGGCAAGGAAGAGGTGGACCTGCAGCCACCTCAATGTGGCTGCTTCAGAGCTTCTGGCCTGCAGACTGCAGGGGGCCCAAGCAATCGTTCAGAGGCTAAATGCCCTTGCATTGAGTGGCCTGGATCTGGATTGTGGTCTTGGGTGGTGGTCCTGGGGTGCATTTTCAGTGAACCAAAGCTGGTGGGGGCTGTAAAAAAAATGGCATCCCCTTAACAGCTCTGGCAGCTGTGAAAACCCCAGCGATTTGGGACAGAGCTTTCCCCTCTGGAAGCAGAATTCCACAGAGCTAAAAAATCAAGAAATTGACTGGCCAACATGAGCAGGCAAAGGAAGCAAAGTAAGAACAGCAACCAAACTCTAGATTCCTTCTTTGGGGACAAGAAGGATCAAAGCGTGGAATGGGAGGAAGACAACACAGTCAGAAATCCTGCACCAAAAGCTTCCAAGAAACATGAAGACTGCCTAAAAGCTATAGATCAGCTTAAGAAGGATTTTGAAAACCAAATAAGAGAAGTGGAGGAAAAATTATTAAGAGAAATAAGAATGATGCAAGAAAATCATGAAAAGAGAGTCAACAACCTGACTGAAG
>JAQQSV010014137.1:0-12359 GCA_028646515.1 Pseudochirops corinnae | reverse complement strand
GCTCCACGTGACCACATTCAGCCTATTAGGGAACAGAGTATACTTTCAAATATCCAAGGGTCCTCAGAGTCACGTAGCCACATTAGCAAAGGGCCTAGGGGCAGGGAGGATCTTCAGATTCCCATAACACAAGGTCACACAGCTAGTAAGTGTTAAGTGTCTGAGATAAAATTTGAACTCAGGTCCTCCTGGCTCCAGGGCCAGTGCTCTATTCACTGCGCCACCTAGCCACCCCTGCATACAAGTTTTACAGAACAAATTCTTTGTAGAAGTCATCTGGACCAACCTTACATTTCATGGAAACTACATATACATATATGTATAGATGTGTCTATATGTACACATATACATGCATGTGCAACACATATACAACATACATATGTGTATATGTGTGCATGTATAAACATCCCTAACAAATCACTTTCTATTTGAGCATGTATAGTGGCTGGAAATCACAATATTATGAAGTAGTTGTTGGAGAGTTTCAGATTTGTTTTTTTCTTTCTTACAGTTTCCATTCTTACAAAATGCTATCGTATTGGGTCTGAATCTTCCTCTCTATAACTTTTTACCCATTTGTCCTAGTTCCTCCCTCCAATGAAACACAGAATGAGTCTATGATCTCTTCTACTTCAGTCAGCATTTATTAAAGGTTACTTGTGTGCCAAGTCCTTTATATGACAGCCTTTCAAGTATCTGAAGACAGCCTTCACATTCCATTCCATCCCCACCCCAACCTATCTCCTCCACTTCTTTCTGTCATTCATCATATCATATCATTTACATACACCTCATCCTCTCACCACTCTCCCCTATTGGGACTATAGATGTGCTGTGTTGCTCTCTAAAATGTGACATCTTGATTTAAATACACTACTGTAGATTTGCTATGACCCATACCAAGACCATGAGAACTATTGTGTTTCATTATCTAAGCATTGTTCTTCTAGTAAAATTGCCTAAGATTGACTTGTTGTTAGCACCTATACCTCATTATTGGCTCACATCGAATATATGGTTGAATAAAATCGCCAGACTTTTTCATGCTGTTGTTAAGTCATTTTTCAGTCATGTCTGACTTTTCATGACTTCATTTGGGCTTTTGTTGGCAAAGATGCTAGAGTGGTTTGCCATTTCCTTCTCCAGCTCATTTTAGAGATGAGGAAACTGAGGTAAACAGGATCAAATGACTAGTCCAGTGTCACCCAGCTCTTGTCTGAGGCCAGATGGGAAGTCAGGTCTTCCTGACTCCAGGCCCAGAACTTTATCCAGTAGTCTTTAGGCTGCTAAATTACTCACATAAACCATTCCTAAACCAAGTTCCTCATTCCTATTTTATTATAATTGATTTTTAACCTAAACATAGAACTTTCTGTTATTTCTATTTTATTCATTGTTTTGGTTTCAATATCTTATTTTAGAAGAGTAGAGGAGTGGAAGATTAGTTGAAGAGTTTGGAAGACCTGAGTTCAAATCTTCCCTCTGACACATACTAGCTATGGTATTCAGGAAGACTAGCACCTCTGATGAGAGGGCTTGCTTATCCATACCTTTGCCTGTTGCTATCCACCTGATTCACCCAATTTTCACGTATAATTCCAAGAAGCTGTAGCATAGGCAGCAACCACACCCTACTAAATGGTCTTAGCAGACAGACAAAATCAGGTTGAGGGTAACTGACTGGCCTCCAACTTGTCAGTGACATAGCCAGATGT
This sequence comes from Pseudochirops corinnae, assembly GCA_028646515.1. NCBI lineage: Eukaryota > Metazoa > Chordata > Mammalia > Diprotodontia > Pseudocheiridae > Pseudochirops > Pseudochirops corinnae. The sequence continues at coordinate 10,644 of JAQQSV010014137.1, read as the reverse complement.
CTACCCCAAGCATGTGAAGATTTTCCCTGTGGAATGAGCAAGTAAGAACAATTTGTTCTAATGGTCATGAGACATCCAAAGCAGGCGCTGTGGAGTGCTTAGAACTTGGTCAGGCATCAAAGATGTCAAGGTCATCCACTGCATCCCGGGCCATCTCCAGTGATCACCTTGACTTCTGTCTTACCACTGTACTATGATGACTCAGGAACGGAGAGTGAGACTGATGGCTTTGTGCAACTGTACTTAAACCAATTCACCAAGGCAAGATATCATACTTGAGGTTATTGGTCCTCTTCAAAAACAGGAAGGACAAACAACAGCAATAACTTGACCATGGGCAAGTCACTTAATCTCTTAATGCCCCCAGGCAACTTTCTAGACTCTGAATTACAGACAAGTTGCCAATCCTCATTGGTGGAGAGTTTCCTCAGTAGGAGTTCCTTACGATGAGGAAATCATAAGTCTAGACACAAAAAAGATTCAGACAAAAATCACACCAGTCTAACTTGTAGAGGATTATTTAGAATCTTGATTTTATCATTTCTCACATTGTGTCAAGAGGAATTTTGATAATCCTGCCTTGTAGCTCATTATCCAAATCAATGATTAAAAATGTTGAGGAAGAGCCCTGTGTTTTCCCACTGAGGACCTCTCTCCAGGCTGCCATGGAACTGTTCATCAAGGCCCTTTGAGAAGGGTTGTTCAACCAGCTGTAGGTTTACCCAACTAACATCTGGCCCACATTTCAGTATTTATTCACAAGGCTATCTGAGAAACTGTCAAATGCTTTCCTGACATCAAGACAACCTTTGTCAATAATATTTGAGCAGCTAGGTGGCATAGTTGATAGAGAACTGGGTTTGGAGTCAGGAAGATTGCTCTTCCTGAGTTCAAATTTAGCCTTAGACACTTACTAGTTATGGGACTTGAGCAAGTCTTAGCCTTGCTTGCCTCGGTTTCCTCATCTTTAAAAATAAGCTGGAGAAAGAAACGGCAAACCACTCCAGTATCATTGCCAAGAAAACCCAAATGGGATCATGAAGAATTGTATGCCACTGAAACAACAGAACAACAACATTTCCCTCATCTAACATTGTGCTGACTACTTCAGGCCTGAAACATTTCAGAGCCTCCTCAATGGGATCCAGGGTAACTCAAAGGAGTTTGACCTAACAACTTAATAATCTTATCAAAAAAGGAAATCAGGTTAGTTTAGCATGACTTGTTTTTAGTAGAGCCTGCTGGTTCCTCATAATCCCCACATTCTTCCATAAATGATTTCCAACCTTCTACTTAATAACCCAATCTAGCATTTTCCTAGAGAGGGACATCGCTTTTTGCTTTGGGGTTTAGGGAATGACAGGCAGCGTGGTAGAGTGGAGAGAATGTCACTGAGGCAGCTAGTGGTACAGTAGATAGAGGGCTGGGTAGGCCTGAATTCAAATCTGACCTCAAACATTTGCTAAATGTATGACCCTGAGCAAGTCACTTAACCTCTTTTTGCCCTAGCTTTCTCAACTATAAAATAGAAATAATAATAATAATAAAACTTGCCTTGCAGGTTGTTTTAAGGATCAAATGAAGCAATATCTTTAAAAACACTGAACACAGTGCCTGGCATTTAATAAGCACTATATATATGCTTATTTCTTTCCCCCAGAGAAAAGCTGGCCTCAGAATCAGGAAGAGGCACAACCTAATCCTGTCTCTGACTTCTATTAGCTATGCGTGACCTTACACAAGTCACTAAACTTCCCAATATCCTGACCTCTCCAAATCTGTAAATTAACTATGAGGTGCCGATCTGTAAATCATTTAACCTTTGAGTGCCTGCCCCCCAACAACTCTCAAACACTATAGATGAACTACCTGTCTGTTATCTGTGGAGCATATTTCAGGACCTCCCTGAATATTTTGATGAAATCAAAGGTCGAGACCCCAAAAAACATTTTTTTAATTTAACTTTTTCTCTTTTGAAAATTAGATCTGCTTTAGCTCATCTATCAGCAGGCTTCTAACAACTATTTCATCTACCATGATTTTGTGAAGATTTCTGGCATCACTAGAGCATACATTTTAAAGCTGAAAAGAATGTATCCAACCTCTTCATTTTATGGATATGGAAACTGAAGTCTAGAGAGATTAAATGACTTATCAAAGTCAGAAGTAAGAGCAAGGATTTGGACTCAGGTCCTGTGACTCCAAATATGACTCGATTTCCAAGGCAGGATGACATTAGAAAACAGTGACCTAATTTGATAGCTTGGAAGTATCAGGTTTTATTAATTTAGAGGCAATTGATATGTCCATGGGGTCTTTCTTCCCTTTCTAATTGCAGGGTCTAGGATACAGGAGATTTGGGTAGTATTTAGTCGTATGGAGAAAGAAAAAGATTTTTGCACTTTCCTTATGCTGATCAGAGTGAGGTGAATAATTAATTCTTACACTGTGTAACTCAGTAACTGGAGTAACTTTTGAAAAAACATGTATTTTGTAAGGGAAAGGTGAGAAAAAGACCTTCTCCAGCTTCCTTGAACTGAAATTTCCCTCTTCTCTAATTGAGTGTTCCACCCCCACTCACTCCTCTCTAAAAAAGAAAACAAATCTAAATCTTGACTTGCAATCTTCAGCATTACTTTGCTGCTTTCATCAGCTTCATTTACATTCCCCAGATTCTGAAAAAACTGATTTTTTTTTTTTTGCTTTGGAAGCAAACTCAGCAAAGTGCCACCCACCCAAACTCTCACCAGCTCCTTTCCTTAGTGCTCAGGCAGACGGGAAGACAGCAAAGGGTGTAAACAGTCTTATTATGTAATTTACAGGAAATGCTCTTGGCCACCTTCTCATTTTCTCATTGTTACTGTAAATTGTATGTGTGGAAAATGTAGCCCGGGTGGTGCAGGTGGAGAGAGGAAATACACAAGGAATTTTTTAGCAGAGCAGCTCTATCACATGCCAACAATTTAAATACATTCTTTTTGAAAATAGTCTTCTAATTAGGCATGTTTTTTTGGGAAGGAGAGCAAGATCAAAGACTGAGCTGACTGGAATTGTTGGAGATTTGAAATTCAGTAAATTATTTAACCCTGGGCAAGTAATTTAATTCTATTTGCCTCAGTTTTCTCATGTGTAAAGTGAGCTGGAGAAGGAAATGGCAAACCGTTCCAGTATCTTTCCCAAGAAAATCCCAAATGGTGTCACGAAGGGTCAGACAGAACTGAAACAACTCGATAACAACAAAAAACAAATATTATTTAAAAATAAAAGCTGAAAAATGTACCTAACCTTTGGCAAAGGGGATGTAAAGACTATTTTTAATATGGGGTCTCTATTTGGTCCACTTAAGATAGATAGATAAATAGAGAGATGATAGATAGATAGTAAGATAGATAGTTATAGATATAGATAAATAGGTGTATCACAAAATATTTTTTTTAATTTTCCTAAATCTTCAATTTCATCAATCAATAAACATTTATTAAGCAACTATTACGTCTCAGGCATAAGAAAAAACAAATGAGGCAAAAGACAGTCGCTCTCTCAAGAAGCTTACAATCTAATTGGGGAGACAACATGCAAATAAATATATATAAACTAAGTTACATTCAAGATAACTAGGAGATAATTAACAAAGGGAAGGCACTAGAATTAAGAGGGATTGGAAAAGGCTTCCTATAAAAGGTGAGATTTTAGTTGGGATTTAAAGGAAACCAGGGAGGTCAGATAACAGAGTGGAAGAGAGAGAGCATTCCAGGCATGGAGAAAATGCGTAGAGTTGAGAGATGGAGTGTTTTGTATGTGAACCAGCCAGGAGACCAGTTATTGGATAGAAGAGTATGTGGTAGGGAGTAATGTATAAGAAGACTGGCTAGACAAGAGGAGGCGAAGTTATGAAGGGCTTTGAAGAACCAAACAGAGAATTTTGTATTTGATACAGGAGACAACAAGGAGCCACCATAGTTTATTGAGTAAGAGGGTGAATGGGAAATTCCTGGAAGAGAAATTCTTCCATCTTATATTCTTAGAGAATTGTCTGGAGCACTGAGGGATTGTGTGCCTTACCTAGGGTCACAAAGCCAGTCGGTATGTGTCAGAGATGGACTTGATCCCAGGTCTTCCTGACCCTGAGGCCAGGTGTCTATCTACTACTTCATGCCATCACACATTGTTTAAAAACAACATCAAGACTAAATTAACATGGGGGTGAAACAAGACCTATGACAGTAATGTTTTCATATCAATTATACTTTCTAGATAAACAACATCATAACAATAACTAGCATTTATACAGCTCCTTAAGGTTTGTAAATTGCATCACAAATATTATCTCATTTTATCTTCATAACAATCCTGAAAGGTAGGTGCTATTATCATCCCCATTTAACAGATGAGGAAACTGAGGCAGATAGAGGCTAAGTGACTTAGCCCTGATTCCACAACTAGTAAGTATCTGAGGTCATGTTTGAATTCAGGTCTTCCTAACTCCAAGTCTAGACCTTTAGCTACCAAGATGCTGTCAGATAAGTGAAACATACAAAGTTTTATTACATAAGTGATCAGATTTGAATCCCACAAGAATTCTGTTGGGGGTAGATAGGGATGCTGTTATGGTACAATGGAAAGAACAATGAATGTGGATCCAAAAACCATCTATTTAGACATGATCTATGACTTACTTGCTGAGCAACCTCAGATAAGCCATTTCATCTCTCTAGGTCAGTTTGTCACCTGTGAAAAAGGGATGATATAGGAATGATATCCTGATGATGTGATGATATATATAAATGATATAGGAAATACTTATCTTACAAGGTTACCATGATTATCAGATGAAACACAGTAAATTAAAAGTGCTTCATAAGCATCAGTTATTATTATCCTCATTAACAAAAGTTTAAATTGAAGTTTAAAAGGACTTAAGATCATAGGAGCATAGGAACAGAACTGATGAGTCAAAGAACAAATTATAGAAATAAAAACTGTCTTCAAAGAGAATAATAATAATGAGACAATCCATAAAGACTTATAAGATGTAGCTAAAGCAGTTCTGAGGGGAAATTTTATATCTCTATATACTGTCATCGATTAAAAAAAGAGAAGAACAAATTTAAAAATTGGGCATGCAATTAAAACCTAAATAATAATAAATCAAATATCATGACTAAATATAAAGTGAAAATTTTGAAAGTAAATAAGATCCATAAAGTTGAAAGAAAAAAGGTCATTGAATTGAGAAATAAAATGAGGATCTGGATTTAAGAAAATAACTAATAAAATAGATAAGCAGTTAGCTAACCTGATTTTAAAAAGAGAGGTAAACCAAATTGTTGGTATTGAGAATGGAAAAGAAGAAATTACAGCAACTGAAAAGGAAATATAAGAATATCAGAAATGACTCTGTCTAGTTATATACTAGCAACACAGATAACATAGGAAACAGATGAATACTTACCAAAAATACTTGCACAAAATATATACTAGCCAGATAAAAAAAAGAATAAATACACTATTTAACCTGGTATAGGGGAAAAAATTGAACAAAGCATAAGTAAACTTCCAAAGAAAAAATTCTGTGACCAGATGGATATTCAAGAGAATTCTATCAATACATAATTAGTTCTAAAAATACATAAATTGTTTGCAAAGACAAAGAAAGAAGGTACCCTTTCAATATTTCTTGACATTTAAACCTAGAAACCAAAACAGAAAAAAATAAAAACAACCTATAGATCAATATCCCTAAGAGCATTGATGTAAAATACTTCAAGAAAATATTAGTAAAGAAGCTATAGCAACATAATAGAAAGATTACATCTGATAACCAGATTGAGTTCATACTAGGAGTATAGGTTTGGTCCAACATGAGAAAGACTATAAATATAATAAAATATGTAGTAATAAAACAATATGATTATATAAATAGTGCTGAAAACAATTTTGAAAAATGCAACATTCATTTCTATTGAAAATCTAGAAATTAGAGGCATAAATTGATCTTTCTTCATTAAAATAAATAATATTTATATAAATAAAAAACAAATGTTATATACATATGTGTATATAGCATATATGTATAAAATTAAAAAGATAGAGAACTTTCCAATAAAGATCAGGGCAAGCATGGCTGTCCATTAACACCATTACTATCTAAGATAATACTGGAAATGTGTCTAAGACAGGGCCAGAGCAGTGAGTCAAGAAAAAGAAGTTGATGGAATAAGCATAGGCAGAGAAGAAACAGAATTATCACTTTTGCAGATAATTTGATGGTGAACTTAAAGAACCCTAACGAGCCAATGAAAAATTAATTTGAATAATTAATAACATCAGCAGTTGTAGGACTTAAGATAACTTCACATAAATCATAACCATTCCTATATGCATAACCAACAAAACCCAATAGGAAGAGCTAGAAAGAGAAATTCTATTCAAGATTAACTACAGAAACTTTAAAATATTTTGGAGTTCTTCTATCAAAATTTATCCAGGGGCTTAATTAATCTAATTTTTGCAGAAATAAGCAGAAATCTAAGTCATTTCAGAAATATTAATCACACATGGGTTGGTCATGTCAATATAACACAAATGATAAAACTACCTAAATTAATTTATTTATTTGGTGCTGTTATAACAGCATTGCTACTTGTAACTACTGTGGGGGTATAAGACCAATAACACCATCACACAGGAGAGCTACTAGCACAGGTTCTTTGATTTGCTTTTCTAAAAGAAAGCAACTCAAAAGGGGTCAACAATCTTACTTTAATCAAGCATATATATCATTTACTTAGTTCAGGGGGTGGCTAGGTGGCACAGTGAATAGAGCACTAGCCCTGGAGTCAGGAGGACCTGAGTTCAAATCCAACCTTAGACACCTAACACGTAGTAGCCGTGTGACCTTGGGCAAGTCACTTAACCCCAACTGCCCTGCCTTCCTGCCTCCTAAAAGCAACTAAAATTAAATAAAAATACTTAGTTCAGGGGGGAAAGTCAGCATCTTCTACTTCAGAGAAAATATGAAGAGAAATAATAGCATAAAGACCAACAAACAGGGCTTCTAATTGTCTGACCAAATCATACATACATCACAGATCAACAGACATATCCAACTGTCTGACTATTACATACATACATACATACATAGTTACCAGAGAGAGAAGCCCCAACATCTGGGTTTTCAAAGCCAGGGAGGCAAGGGGGAGCTCCTTAACAGCTACCTAGAGTCTAATCTGGCTACATCACACAAACACTCTTCTCATTAGTGAACCCCAAAGGAAGATGCTAACCTCAGAGTATGTATGTGTATATATATCTATATCTATATCTATCTATATATCTATATCTATCTATATCTATCTATCTATCTATCTATCTATCTATCTATCTATCTATATAGTGTGTGTGTGTGTGTGTGTGTGTGTGTGTGTGTGTGTATTTCTTCAGGGTCAGAGGGCATCACAATCCTTGTCACCTACTGCCTAATTACAAAGTAACAAAAGGTGTGGACCTTCCTGAAAAAGAAGCCTCCCCTAATCAAGCTTCTCTTGTTGGGCTACATATGAGGCCTATTAGTGTGGGGGGGGGGAGGGAAGATCTTCAACTACCATTAACATTACAACTGTACCAACCAAATTCCCAAAATAATATATATTTTTTTGCTTTTTGGAGGGCAATTGGGGTTAAGGGACTTGCACAAAGTCACATGGCTAGTAAGTGTGTCAAGGGTCTGAGGCTGGATTTGAACTCAGGTCCTCCGGACTTCAGGGCTGGTGCTCTATTCACTGCGCCACCTAGCCACCCCACAAAAATAATATTTTATATAGGTAGAAAAACCATAATGAAATTTTCATAGAGAAACAAAAATTTCTAGGGTAAAAATGGGAAGGGAAAGGAGTCTATCAAGATCAGATTTCAGATTTTACTGTAAGGCAGTAATCATTAAAAATGATTGGTCCTAAATTTAGGAGAGAAAGAGAGAGAGAGACAGAGAGAGAAATAGCAGCCAACAGGGGAATAGATTAGGTATAAAACCTAAAAAACTCAACACTGTAGCATATTGTTTGATAAACTCAAAATCCCTACAGTGGAGAAGAAATTCACTACTTGACCAAAACTGCTAGAAAAATCTGTACAGCTGTCTACCACAAATTAGGCTTAGATCAATACCTTATACTACACACCAAGATAAACTCCAAATTGGCATATAACCTAGAACAAATGGTCACATCCTAAACAAATTGAAGGAAAAAGGAAAGAGTTACTTTTCAGATTTATGGATAAACAAGTTAGTTAATCAGTTAATAAACTTTTATTAAATGTCTACTGTGTTAAGTGTGTTAAGTGCTGTGGGATACAAAATGAGGCAAAAGACATCCCTGAGCTCAAGGAGCTCATGATCTAATGTAAGAGACAATAAGCAAACAAATATATACAAACAAGCTATATGCAGGATAAATAGGAAACAAAATAGAGGGAAAGCACTAAAATCAAGAAGTGTTGTCAAATGCTTCCTATATAGAAAATAGGATTGTAGTCAAGCCTTAAAGGTAGAGAGGGAGGGCTGTAGACAGAGATAAGGAGGAAGAGTATTCCAGGTATAGGGGACAGTCGGAAGAAAGAGAGAGTGTCTTGCTCATGGAAAAGTAAAAAAACGAGTGTCAATGGAAAAAATAATATATGGTGGGGAGTAAGGTATAAGAAGACTAGAAAGTTGTGGGGTGCAGGAGTAAGTTATAAAGGCTTTGAACTCCAGAGGATTTTGTATTCAGTCCTGGAGGTTATATGGATTTACAAGTTTATTGAACTGGGAAGGGGTGAGGAGTAACATAGTCAGATCTGTGCTTTAGGAAAATCACTTTGGTGACTGAATGGAAGAGAGATTGGAACTGGGAGAGACAGGGCAGGCAGACCTAGTAGCAGGCTATCGCAATAAATCAAGTATAATGATGAGGGCCTGCACCAGAATGGCGGCAGTGTCAGAGTTAAGAAAGGGGTATATTTAAGATATATTGTAAAAGTGAAATCCATAGGCCTTGGCAAAAGATTGGGTGGGAAGGGAGGGAGCCCTGAGGAGTTGAAGATGACTCTGAGATTGTAAATGAGAGGGACTATTGGCTTCAAGAGTGATAGGGATGTTATGAAGGTAGCAAAGATGAGTTTAGTTTTTGACATGTTAAGCTTAAATTGTGTACTGGACATCCAGTTTTAGATGCCTGAAAGACAACTGGACATAATACATTGGAAGTCAATAGAAAGGTTAGGGTGAGATAAGTAGACATGAGAATCATGTATACAGTTTTTAAAATGTTACTGTTAATTGACAGCAACTTTTCACCAAGGGAACCCTCCCTTGTGACAAAGAAGTTTAATTAAGCAAAATAAAAGGACAAATTGACTTCTGATAGCACCTGCTCCATTTTAGGAGAGAGGAAGGAAGCGTATTTCATCAGTTCTTTGGAATCAACTGGTTATTTCATTGATGTAAGCTCTAAAGTCTTTTAATGCTGTTTTCCTTTACATAATTATAGTCATTATATACTGTTTTGCTCTTAGCATATAAAAGTCTTCCTAAGTTTCTTTGAATTTCAAATCTTTGTCATTTATTATAGCATAATAATATTCAGTTGTATTCACAAATCACATTTTTAGTCATTCAATTTATGGGCACCCATTTTGTTTCCATATTTTTACTATCACAAAAATTGCCACTGCAAATATTTTTGTATAAGTGGGATTTTTCCTCTATTTATGACCTTCTTGTGGTATGTATTCATTATATGTCATAGGTAGCTAAGTGGCACATTGGCTACAGTGCTGGACCTGAAGTTAGAAAGACTAGTTCAAATCTGACCTCAGATATTAGCTAAGTTACCCTGGGAAAGCCTTTTATAAACTCTGTTTGCCTCAGTTTCCTTATCTGTAAAGTGAGGAAAATAACAACACCTACCTCTTAGAATTGTTTTGAGGATAAAATGAAATAATATTTCTAAAACATTTTGCAAACTTTAATGTGATATATAAATGCTAGCTATTTGTGTTAGTGGTGTAACTGGCTCAAAGAGTATGACCAGTTTAGCCATTCTTAAAACATAGTTTTTGTTTTTTTAAGAATGCTTTCCAATTCACAACTATAGCACAGTGTTTTAATGTGCCTGTGTCTTCCTACAACCCTTTATCATTGACTCTTTTCATCTCTTATCATCTTTACTACTTTAAACAAAATGCTGTTTGTTATAGGGCATGGCTCTCTGGGAGGGGAAGGGATACTGTGGATAACGATGATGATAAAAAAAAGACCAACAAAAACTCATTTTAAAAAAATAAGGAATGGTCAAAGGATATGAACAGGCAATTTTCAGAGGTAGAAAGTAAAGATATCTTTAAGCATATGGAAAAATGCTCTAAATCACTATTGATTCGAGAAATGCAAATCAAAACAACTTTGAAGTACCACATCTCGCCAGTCAGATTGGCTAAGATGACAAAACAGGAAAATGACAAATGCTGGAGAGGATGTGGAAAAATTGGAACACTAATGCATTGTTGGTGGAGTTGTGAATTGATACAACCATTCTGGAGAGCAATCTGGAACTATGCCCAAAGGGCTATAAATAATTGCATACCCTTTGACCCAGCAATACCACT
>JAQQSV010014136.1:0-12360 GCA_028646515.1 Pseudochirops corinnae | reverse complement strand
GTTTTCATTATTTCTAATTTAGCATTTAATTGGGGATTTTCAATTTGTTCTTTTTCTAGATTTTTCAATTGCATGCCTGATTCATTGACCTCCATTTTCTCTAATTTTTTCAGGTAAGCATTTAGGAATACAAAACTTACCCTAAGAACTGCCTTTGCTGCGTTCCACAAGTTTTGTTATGATGTCTTATTATTGTCATTTTCTTGAATGAAGTTACTAATTGTTTCTATAATTTCTTGTTTGACCCACTCATTCTTTATGATTGAATTATTTAGTTTCCAATTAGTTTTTTGTCTACCTTTCCATAGCCTTTTATTGCCTATAATTTTTATTGCATCATGATCTGAGAATGATGCATTTAATATCTCTGCCTTTCTGCACTGAATTGTGAGGTTTTAAAGCCCTAGGACATCGTAGATTTTTGTGTATGTGCCATGTACCACTGAGAAGAAGGTATATTCCTTTTTATCCTCATTCAGTTTTCTCCAGATATCTATCATGTCTAGCCTCTCTAAAATTCTATTTGCCTCCTTTACTTCTTTCTTGTTTATTTTCAGGTTAGATTTATCTAGCTCAGAGAGTGGGAGATTGAGGTCCCCTACTTGTATAGTTTTGCTATCTATTTCTTCCTCTAATTTCCTTGACTTTTCCTCTAAGAAGCTGAATGTTATACCACTTGGTCCATATATGTTAAGTAATCATCGTTCTTGATGGTGCCTTTTAGCAGGATGTAGTTTCCTTCCTTTTCTCTTTTAATTAGATCTATTTTTGCTTTTGCTTTGTCTGAGATAAGGATGGCTACCCCTGCTTTTTTTACTTTTGCTGAAGTATAACATATTCTACTCCATCTTTTTACCTTTGCCCTTTGTGTATCTCCTTGTTTGAAATGTGTTTCTTGTAGGTAGCATATTGTAGGACTGTGGTTTTTAATCCATTCTCCTCTCTGCCTCTGTTTTACTGGAGAGTTCATCCCATTCACATTCACAGTTATGATTACTATCTGTGTGTTTCCCTCCATCTTATTCCCTCTCCTGTTTATATATTTATATCTTCCTTTTCCCTTCCTCTCCTTAAGAGTTTTCCTTTTGACTACCACCTCTCTCAGTATTCCTTCCCTGTGTCCCCCCTCTTTCCCTACCCTTTCCCCTTACTACTCTTTCCCTCCCTTCTGACCAACTTCCCCCTTCTTTACTCCCCCCTCCCATTCTTCCTACTGCCTCTGTAGGGCACAATAGACTTTTATTCTTAACAGAGTATATTATTCCTTCCTTGAACCAAAACCAATGCTAGTAAATTTCATGAAGTGCTCCTCTCCCTCCCTCTTTTCCCTCTATTGTTATGAGTTTTTGTGTCTTTTCAAGTTAGAATCTAAACTTAACTGTTTTTATTGATCCCTCTTTAAAACAGAACCAATGAGAGTAATGATCATATGATATTCATCTCCTTCCTTCCCTCCTCTCCACTTTAGTACTTTTTTGTGCCTCTTCTTGTGGCATAATTTACCATTTTCTGCCTCAAGATTTCCTTTTCTCCCATTACAATCCCTTTCTTTCCCTTAATAGGTTTTTTTTAAAATCTTCAGATTAGTTCACTCATACCAACACCCTCTATCTATGTACAACCCTTTTAAATGTCGCAATACTTATACAAATTTCAATATTGACAAGTATTTGGATCTCATATAGGGATGTAAAAAGTTTTCTCTTATTGAGTCCCAAGTTATGTGCATGTGTGAGCATCTGTGTGTGTATGTGTGAGTGTGGGTTTTCCTTGTTTACCTTTTTGTGTCTCTCTTGGGTCTTGTAAATGGAAATCAAATTTTCCATGGAGCTCTGGCTTTTTCATGAGGAAAGTCTGGAAGTCCTTTATTTCCTTAAATAACCATCTCCTTGCCTAAACAATTATGCTCAGTCTTGCTGGGTAGTTGATTCTTGGTTGCAGTCCTAGCTCTTTTGCTTTAAAAATATCTAATTCCAATCCCTCTGATCTCTTAATGTAACAGCTGCTAAGTCCTGTGTAAACCTGACTGTAGTTCCATGATATTTCAATTGTTTCTTTTTGGCTGGATTCAGTATTTTCCCTTTGACCTTGTAGCTTTGGAATTTGGCTACTATATTTCTTGGAGTTTTCAATTTATGATCTATTTCAGGAGGAGATTAGTGAATTCTTTCAATAACTATTTTACCTTCTGATTCTAGGTCTTCAGGACAGTTTTCTTTGACAGTCTCTTGGAGGATGCTAAAAAGATTTGATGGTTCTAGCCTTCATAGTTTCCTTCTTGCCCATTGTGATTGCCTATGTCCAGCACTTTTAAAGTGGCTATCTGCTTCTGGGGTGCAGAGGTATTGAGCTTCTCAGGCTGGGAGGTAGTAGTTGGTTGGCTACTTTATGAGCTGTAGCCTCTGAGTGTTTAGACTGAGGCCAAGGTCTGGACTCTCAGGGTTTCCCCTGAGTTTCCCTAAGGTTTACAGAGTAACCTATGGGGGCAGGGTGGTCTGGGTCCTTCAGGTTTCCACCTCTGTGTCTCTGGGCTACAGCTCCCTCAGGCTCAGTAGCAGGAGGCCAGTGGAAGGGCAGGGCTGCAGTCTGCTGATTGGCCAGGTGGTGCTAAAGGGCACCTGGGCTTGCATTGTTAGTGTTTGCTGGCTCCACCCTCCTTGGATTAGACTCCTTACTGCCTAACTTCCCCCTTCCTCAATGACTCCCAAGCCTGAAGCTATTTCCATGAATTCAGAATTTTACTCTGGGTGGGACAATTATCTCTGGACTTTTCTGGGTCAGGGAGAGGGGATCAGAGCAACTAGGTTTTATTCCTCTATCTTGATTTCTGGAAATTTGGGCATATAATTTTTAAGCAATCAGGCTGCGGGCTGGTAGCCCCAGGAGAAACTGCTGTCCCTACTGTGGGCATTTTCTCTTACCCAGCTCCAACAATCCTCTGTCCTGTGGTGAGACTAAGGCTGCAAATCACCCTAGGCTGGGTGAGTCTGCTGGCTGGCTGGGGCTTCTTCTCAGTCTGCCATACTCTGTTCTCAGATCTGCACTGGTACAGCCCCTGTGTGCTCCATGTTCTCACTGCCCAGACCTAAGTAGCAACTTTCCTGGGCTGTGAATCTGCCATGCTCTGTCTCCCAATAGGTTTTGTCACTCTTAAATCCATTCAAATTCACTTTTTAGCTTTTAGCAACAAAATTCTTGGAGAAGCTTGGAAAAGTTACTGCTTCCTTTCTGCCATCTTGGCTCCACCAGTGGATTCTTTTAATGACTATTTTACCATCTGGTTCTAGGACCTCAGTGCAGTTTCCCTTGATAATTTCTTGAAAGATGGCATTCAGGTTCTTTTTTTCATTATGGCTGTCAAATAGACAGGTGATAATTAAATTAGCTGTTTTGAATCTTTTCCCCAGGTCATTTTTTTTTCCCCATTAAGATATTTTACATTATCTTCTATTTTGTTAAATTTTCATTTTGTTTGACCAATTATTGATGTCTCACTGAAATATCCCTTGCTCAATTCTAATATTTAAGGAAATTTGTCTTCATTTAGCTTTTGTATCTCCTTTTCCACTTGGCCAATTCTGCTTTTAAGGAGTTCTTCTCTTCAGTGGATTTTTGTATCTCCTTTTCCATTTGGTCAATCGTATTTGTAAGGAGTTTTCTTCAGTCAATTTTTGTCCTTCCTTTTCCAAGTCATTGACTGTCTCTTGCATATCTCTCATTTCTTTTCCCAATTTTTCTTCTATTTCTCTTATTTAACTTTTAAAATTCTAGAACTTTTCCAAGAGAGCTTTTTGGGCTTGGGGCCAATTCATATTTCTATCAGAGGTTTCATATGTAGGCATATTGACATTGTTGTCCTCATCTGAGTTTCTATTTTGAGGTTTCCTGTCACCATGATAATTCTCTGTGGTCAATGTTCTTTTCTACTTCTTGCTCATGATGTTTGCTTCTTTCCTGGCTTTAACAGTTGAGCTTTCCTGCTGGAGGGACAGAGGGCACTGTTCCAATTTTCTTCTTCTGGGTGCCAGGGTCCTGGTCAATTGCTTTGTGTGCTGGGACCTCAGGGTCTGGCAGTTTACCTGGTGCTGAGCTGGCATCCTAATGGTGGTATCTGGTGTGTGCTGAAGCCAGGTGAGGTTTTTCTGCTTTCCCAGAGTCCTTGCTGAAGTAAAGTGTGGTCTGGATCTTGGAGGATGCCTGTTCCCCTGGGGCCACACTGTAGCAGGGGAAGGTCTGACTATTGCAGCATATCTGCACTCTCTGGGCTGAACTGAATCACACAGATGTCCAGCTGCTAGACTATGCCTATTTGCCCAGGATTGCACAAAAGCACTTGAAGGTCTACTGCTGGAGGTTGCCTGCTCACCTGACTTGCATGGAGGTCTGCTACTGTGGAAAACCTGCCTTTCCAGGTCTGAGATGGCTGGCACATGTGTTGGTTATCTGAGCTGGAATCTGCCAGTTTTCCTGGCTATGCTAAGGTATGTGTGGAGTCCTGGTGTCATCATTTGCTTGCTCCACCAGTCTGGGGCTCAAAATGTCCCTCTGGTTTGCTGAGGTGTGGCTTGCGCCTGGTTTACTGTGACACTTTCTGTCCTGGAACATGCTTCCGTTTTACCTTAGTGAAACAGAACTTGCTGATCCTTCAAATTTCTGGGCTAAAAAACTGATCCACCACATTTATTCTGCTGCCTTTTGTTTTCCAGAATTTTTCCTGGAGTACTATTTTCTATTTTTTAAAGAGGTCAAAAAGGGATAGTTGATTGTGACTTACTGCTTACTTCACCATCTTGGTTCCTGGAAGTCACTGAGTTTCTACTTTTTACACTACATAGCTAAATGTGCAACTGTGGAACTGTGGAGAATTCAGTGAAAAAGTCACCTTTTTAACTTTCCATTTTTTTGTCAGAGAAATTCTTAATACATTCACAGAGCATTTTCATAAAAAAAAATTTCTAAAAATGGAAAAGAAAGCATATGGACCAATAGTTACAGATGTCTTCTTGGTCACCTTTTGGTGTAAAAATCTAACCTTTCATGTTCTTTTGGAAGCTTCTCTTTTGAGATATTTTAAAAATCAATCCCTGACAAAACATTAAACACACATCCTCAATTACATGAAATTGAAAGGCTTTTCTACACACACACACACACACACACACACACACACACACACACACGATGTTGCTGAGTTGAGAAGGGAAACTCTCAAATGAATGTAAATCTTTTGGATATCCAAAATATAAAGGAAATTTACACAAATGTATAAGACTTATTCCCAGGTGGATAAATGATAAAAAATATGAAAAAAAATTGTTGTCAAAACAATTGCAAGCCATGGGCAAATATTTGAAAGATTGCTCTAAACCATTAATAAAAAAAGAAATGTAAATCAAAGCAATTTCACATCCAAGAAATTGCCACATGTGACAAATAATAGAAATATTCAATATTTGAAGGATTACAGCAAGAAAGGAACACTAATAACATTGTTGATGGAGTTTTTAGTTGAATCAATCACTCGAAAAACAATTTGAAATCATGTTAAGAAAATTACTGAAATGTACATGCCATTTAATCCAAAGATCCTCTAAACAAATATACTTCCAAGAAAGGTCAATGACAGGAAAAAGGTCATAAATACACAAATATATTCATAGCAGCATTTTCTTAAACAAAGCACTAAAAACAAAATAGATTCTTATCAAACAAAACATGACTAAATAAATTGTAGCACATGAATGAATATTATTATGCTGTAAAAATAATAAATAAATATGAGGAATTTTGAGAAACATGAGAAGAATTATAAAGATAGTATCAAAGTACAATGAGTAGAACCAAGAAAACAGTATCTATAATGACACATCAATGTAGAGATATTAATCATCAAATATTTATTAAATACTTTATATGTACCAGACTGTGCTAGATAGAGGATAGAAAGGGGAAAATAATAAAACAGATTCTGCTTTCAAAGAACTCACATACTATAAGAGAGAAAACATGTATACATATACGTAGACATCACCAGGAAAGAAAGTGTAAAGAAAAGAAGAAATATTAAGACAGAATTCTGGAATACATTCACGATTAGGGGGAATGATGTCAAAGATATGAATAAAGCAGACTAAGAAGCCATCAGACTAGTGAAAGGATCATACCTGTAAGATTGGTAAAATTGTCCAAGAAAATAAAAAGACAACTATTTGAGGGGCTAAAGGAAATCAGGCACACTACTATACTGTTGGTAGTTGACAATTTGTTTAGCTATGCTATAAAGCAATTTGAAGCTATACCATAAAAGTTACAGAACATTGAATGACCTTTGAAACAGTGAAACTGCTATTAAGATCTATACCCCAAAGAGATCAGAATCAAGGAAAAGGTGCAAAACCATAGTACTACTTATCAGAAACTAAAAGGATGGTGATTAGTTGAGAAAACGTGGGACACAGGAATGTAACAGTGAATGTAACACATCATTATTACAAAATACAAATTACAAAAAGGATTGTTTCAAGAGTAACCTAAGATTTATATGAATAGATCCAAAGTGAAGTGAGGAGAAAATCATTGCATAATGAAACAACTTTGAGAAGACTTAAGAATTCTGACCAGCACAATGATCGATTACAATTTAAGAGGATCAGTGATGAAGAATGTTATTCATCTCCTTGCAGAAGGATAATGGACTAAATGTGGAGAATAGCATGCATATTTTTGGATATGGTCAATGTGGAAATTTGTTTTATGTGGCTATCAGTGAAATTCTTACAAGGATTTTCATTTTCCTTTTTATTTTTCTCAGGGTGAGTAGGAAGTAGGGAGGAAGAGAAAATAAATTCTTGCTAATTGAAAAAACAACAATTTTTCAGACAAAGAAACAATGACAGGTGAGAATGTCCAGGAGAAGAGGGTGGTTAATCAAGAAATAAGAGGTAACTGGTGGCACAATGGATTGAGCAATAAGCCTGAAGTCCAGAACTCATGAGTTCAGATCTGACATCTAACAATTACTAGATCTAGGCCAGGACTTCTTAAACTTTTTCCACTCATGATCTCTTCAGCACTTTTTTTTTTCATTTCCTTTCCTTTTTATTTTTATTTTTTTTAACTTTTATTTATTTTCATTTACGTCATTCATTTCCAAGAAATTTTGAGTTACAAATTTTCTCCCCATCTTACCCCTACCCACCACCCCAAAACAGCCATCCCATTGTATAACCCCTCCCCCAATCTATTCTCTCCTATGTCCTCCCCCATTGCCTCTCTGACTTTCTGGTAGGGCAGGATGGATCTCCTCTCTCTTCAGCACTTCTTAAACCATGGGTCACAATCATAGCATTTAAGAAATGCTACATAGGCAACATATTTAACCTCCATTTGCCTCAGTTATCTTCATCTATATAATGAGTAATATAAATTGTATATGGGCACCATGTAAATGCTTATTCCTTTGCCTTCTCACCATCAAAAAGAAGCACTTTCTTTGGGGGAAAGTGGATAGATATCTGGGCCTAGACTCAGGAAGACTTGAGTCCAAATCTAACTTCAAACCCTTACTAGTTGCGTGACTTTGGGCAACTCATTAACATATGTTTGCCTCAGTCTTCTCAACTCTAAAAAAAAGGATAATAACAACCTCTCCATGGCTGGTATGAGGGTCAAATAAGATAATATTTGCAAAATACTTAGAATAGTGCCTGTCACATAGTAGATAGTAAAAACTTATACCTTTCCTCTTCCTAGGTACTGTGTTTGAGCACTGGGGATATACAGGAAAGATAGGGCCCCCGCTATCTAGAAGCTTACATTCTAATAGGAGAAAATACGTGTGAAAGGTATCTGATTGTTGTCTTTCATACTCAGATACAACCAAAATGAAATCACTATGTCAGGGTGAAGGTACAGTGTGTCTAACTATGGCTATCAGGCCAAGATGAGCTCAGAAGACTACTACTGGTCAGGCATAAATAGTCAATATGAACATTTGGAATGGCAATTTGTATTACAGCAATCCTACTTTGCACATAGAGTATACCACCTTCTTTGATGTGCATACACCGTGCTAGATGGTCCTGTTCCAGTGTCTCTCATGTTTCATAATATATTCCAAAATTCTTAAGAGAGACCATGAGAGTGTCCTTGTATTACTTCTTCTCAACTCTGTGTGAGTGTTTGCCTTGTATGAGTTCTCTATAAAATAGTGTTTGGGGCAAATGTATATTTGACATTCAAACAAAGGAGTCAGCCTATTAGAGTTGTGCCAAATGCTTGGCAGTTCAAATCAAAAAAGGACCTCAGTGTCTGGTACCTTATCTTCTTGGTGACCTTCAGAATCTTCCTAAGGCTATTCATATGGAAGCAATTCAGTTTCCTGGGATGGAGCTGGTATACTGTCTATGTTGAACAGGCATACAATAATGAGATCATTCCAATGGCTCTGTAGACCTTCAGTTTGGTAGGCAGTCCAATACCTCTTCTCTCCCACACTTTCCTTTGGAGACTCCCAAACACTGAGCTAGCTCTGGCAATGCGTACATTAACCTCATCGTCTATATGGATATTCTGGAAAACAATACTGCCAAGGTAAGTGAGCTTATTCGTAGCATTCAAAACTTCTCCATTTGCTGTAAGTGATCCACATATGAATAGTGTGATGCTGCCTGGTAGAGAAATTCTATTTTCTTAGTGCTGATTGTCAGGCCAAAATGAGCACAAGTGGCAGAGAATCAGTCCATAACTCTATTGTATCTCAGCCGCAGAGGCTAACAATGAGTGCACAATCATCTGTGAATAAAAAGTCATGCACCAAATCTCCTTCCACTTTAGTCTTGGCTTGGAGCCTTTTCAAGCTAAATAATTTACCATCAGCTTGGTAGCTGTACTCCTCATTATGGTTTCCACTCTAGAAAAAAATGTATATCCAGTTCAGACTTCAGTAGGCCAGGATTGTTTCACTCAGGGCTGTTATTTTGATGAAATATCTGCTGAGTCATCTTGCAACAAGAGCTGTTTGTCTTTCAGGTCTACGAGATTTCATAAGTCCACATGTGTGTGCATAGTCCATGTACTAACGTGAGTGGAATCATCTTCACAAAAGATTTTGTACATTTTGGTTTCTTTTATAACTGTGTAATAGTAATAGGAATTTGGAGATCTTCCCTGCCCTTTAATAAGCCTAAGAGAATTTGAGGACCTTCCCTAATTGGCTGAATGGGGTCACATGGAGCCTGTGGTGGGAGGAATTTGCTAAGGGTAGAACAGAGCCCAACAGGAAAAGCTTGCTTAGGGGAGGCTTATTTTTTAGGAAGACCCACACCTTGTTACTTTATAATTGGGCAGTGGGTCACAAAGATTGTAATGTTGTCTGACCCTGGAAAAGGCTACATATACCTCTGAGGTGAAGTTTTACTTTGGGGTTCACTTTGTGAAGAATTGTGTGATTTGGCCAGATGAGACTCTAGGCAGCCATTGAGCCCCTCAGCTTTGAAAACCCAGATGTTGGTGATTCTCTCTCTGGTAACTAACAATGTAGGTATGTGATGGTCAGACAACTAGAAGCCCTGTCTGTTAGTTTGTTGAATTGTGTTATTTTCTCTGTCTATATTTTTTGTCTGTTTATAACTTCTGTTTGTATTCTCTGAAGTCCAGGGTACTGACTTTTTCACCTGAGCTAGGTAAATGATATATGTTTGATTAAAGTAAGATTGTTAACCCTTTTTGAGTTACTTTAGAAAAGCATATCAAAGAACCTGTGCTAGTAGGCATCCTGGGTATGCTAGGGTGCTTGCTGATACAAAGGGCAGAGTAGGACTCTTGCCTGCTGTAAACTTTGAAAGAGGCCAGGATTAAATTAGGTGAAGCATACAAATTTTAAGGCATTTTTTCTAGCCCTTTCTTCACACCAAGAGGTGAGCAGTGTGGTCATTTTTAAAAAAGCTGCTCAGATACTCAGGGAGCTGCTTAATCTCACTTCTGCTTCAGTCCAGTGAGAAGTTGACCCAGTGCCTTGGGCCACCTATATGTAGGGTTGCATCAAAGCCCCAAGCATATCTACACCTACTGCTTCATGACTTGATCATCATCACAGGACTTTAAGATAGGCAAAGATGGTAAAATGGCATGGGTGATTACTTTTGACTGGCACGTTCAATGGATTTAAGTGAGGCAAAGTTGCCCAAAGTTGTCAGCTTCATTTTCTTCCAAAGTCATTGGAATACAGTGGCAAGACAAATTCAAAAGGTTTGGTGATGCTTCAGGATGCAGTGGATGATCTCAGCATTTTCAATGTCTAATTAAACTCTAAGCACTTCATAGTACCTGTTTCTACCACCTTCATGGCCTATTGGAACAAATTTTTCGTATCCAACTTTTCCACTGCGGAAGTCATCACATGCTTGGGGTAGAAACCCCACTAATTCATTAACCAGTTTGATTTCTGTTGGTTACCTTCAACCTGGTTTAGCCCACCACTAAAATGATTTTATCTACGTGTAGCCACTATAAAACCTATAGCTTTTTGGAGCCATAGGTGAACATTGGGTAGCAGGAAGACTGCAAAGGTGGAAAACAGCCCTTATTGGCAGTCCCTCCACCAGAGGTACTAGTCTTCCCTTAATATTCTGTACAACCCAAAAGGCAGCTATATTCTTGACATAGAGTAACTTTAGAGGGGAAGGCACTGGTACCTATCGAGGTAGGAAGAGAGACTGGAAAAGACCACCAACAGACATCAATATTTAAGATGCATCTTAAATCCATGAATTTTAAGAAGCAGAGGTAGGGTGGTAGAGCATTCAAGACATAATAGACAGTTAATAAGAATTTTCTTTATGTATAAATTGAGTGGCTAAATGATTTCTAAGACTTATCATTGTATCACTCAGGTTGCAGTACACATACTAGGGTAGAAAGAATATTAAATTAGAAGTGAAGTGGCCAATGTTTAAATGGGAGAATTTGAAAAAGGAGAAAGGATGCTAGAAATATTCTACCCCCAAATCATTTTATAGAGAAGCAAACAAAAGTTCAGAATGGTCATCATGACTGGTTTCTAGCACTCTTGCTATTATCCCTGCTACCTCTAGAATAACACACATCGTATTGACTCCCTCAGTTATCTTGACTATTGTCAATATTTATTATAAACTTGTTGATGAAGTTAATTTTAAAGACATGGTGGAATGGGAATGCATAGCACTTGCCACCTAGTAGGCTCTTAATAAATTTTAATTGATTGAGAAGTGCATAAGTCAATAAAACTACGGTTTGTATGCTGTGATTTTACAGTAAAACTTGTTTAAAATGAAATGTGGTTTTACTCTTCCCCATCCAACATTGATAAGGAGGTTTTTTGTTTGTTTGTTTTTCTTTCTTTTTTAATGAATAATCTTTTGGAAGACAGTAATCTGAGGGGTGGAAGTAGAGGGGAGAAGGTTCAGACACACCCACTTTTAGATATCCCTGATGATCTAGTAATCCCATTTGACTCATCTTTCATCTCAAACTAATTATAATATGTAAACATCTTTTACTGGTGTAACATACTATTTAGAATTTAATTATGCATTTGTTCCTTTTTATACTGTCTGAACTTAATCACTTCTTTAAAACCAGACTGTTTAAAACCTATTACCACATTTTCCACTACTAGAGTTAAGAATATGCCCTGACTTCTATGAAATATGTCAGAAAGAACTCTGAATTTGGATTTAGCAGTCCAGAGTTCAAATTTCAATTTTCTTATTTATTGCTTGGGTGACCTTGGGCAAGTCATCTAACAATTCATCAGTCAAAACGCACTTATTGAACATTTGTTAAGTGCTAGGCACTATGCTAAACTGTGAGCATATAAAGAAATGTGAAAATAGTCCATGCCTTCAAAGAGCTTATATTCTAATGGAGGTATTGACATGAAAAGAACTATGTCCATACAAGATATAGGGTAAATGGGAAGTTATCTGTAGGTGAAGGCACTTGCATTGGGGGAGAGTCCTGCTGATGTTGGGATTTGAGCTGTGACTTGAAAAAAATCAAGGAAAGCCAAGAGAAAGAAGTGAGAAGAAAGAACATTTCAACCTCTCTTGGCCTCAGTTCACTCATCTACAAAATGAGAAAACTGGATTCAATAATTTTTAAAGTCCTTTCTTGATCTAGAGCTATGATCACATGTACTGTCAAAATCATCTTACCAAAACTTCTCTATTCCCCATCATTCCTAAGTCACAAAGAAGTTGTCCTTTTCAGAGTTAAATGATTTCTTGTATGACCTTAGCCCCAAAGTTAAGTTTTTGCAAAGTCTGTGTGAAAAATGTACCAAATAAAAATTGCCTCTTTGAAAAGCAATTGAAGAAC